>ML439767.1:392-39052 GCA_005239525.1 Nicotiana knightiana | reverse complement strand
ATGAAGGGTATTATGAGGTTTGGGAAGAAGGGCAAGCTGAGCCCGAGGTTTATAGGTCCCTTCGAGGTGTTGAGGCGAGTTGGGGAGGTTGCTTATGAGCTAGCCTTACCTCCCAGTTTATCTGGAGTTCATCCGGTCTTTCATGTATCCATGCTCTGGAGGTACCATGCCGACTTCTCTCACGTGGTTGATTTCAGCATTATTTAGTTGGATGAGAGGTTGGGCTACGAGGAGGAGCCAGTTGCTATTATTGATAGACAGGATCACTAGTTGAGGTCCAAGAGAGTTTCTGCAGTGAAGGTCCAGTGGAGGGGCCAACCAGTTGAGGAAGCGACCTGGGAGTCCGAGGACGAACGTTTGTTTAAGAGGTGGAGAATGTAATGACCCGACCGGTCGTTTTGCGTTATCGGACCCCGTTCCCCTAAATAAAACTTCCTATAGCGGTTTATTGTGATTTATGACTTGCGGGGGCGGGTGGTCCGGGATTCAGAAGTGTTTAGAGCAATATTGGAACACTTGGTTCCTTCAGGTTGGCCTTTAAATCCAAGTTTGACTTCGGTCAACATTTTTAGTAAACGACCTCGGAATCGAGTTTCGACGGTTCCGGTAGCTTCGTATGATGATTTCGGACTTGGGCGTATGTTCAGAATGGGTTTCAGATAACCCGGGAGCGTTTCAGCGCCCAATATTGAAATAAGAGTTCCTTAAGTTCCTATTGTGGTTTGGGACATGTTTTTGTGTTATCGAGGTCCGAACAAAATTTCGAGACCGGGAATAGTTCTGCTATGTCATTTATGACTTGCCTGCAAAATTTGGTGTCATTCCGAGTTGTATAGGTCGGTTCAGCGCGTTGTTAGCGAAGTCAAGAAAACTTAAAGTTCCTAAGTTTGGTTCTAGGGGTTTTGAGGTATGATTTTGAGTTTTAGCGTTGTTGCGGGTGTTCCGAAGGCCAAAAACCAGCTGAAGCAATTGCTGGTGCACTTTATCTGGTGTGATCGCAGGTGCGGTTGTCCAGTCGCAGGTGCGAGATCGCTCCTGCGGTCCAGGCCTCGCAGGTGCGACCCCCAGGTGGGTTGCCCAGTTCTCGCAGGTGCGGGCTCCTTCCCGCAGGTGCGGAGCTGCAGGAGCGGACTCCGGACAGTAAGTGCGAGCCCAAGCCCTTGTCCCATTTTTCCGCAGGTGCGAGACCGCAGGTGCGGTCATCGAGTCGCAGGTGCGGAAACCCCTCTAGGCAGTAAGGTCTTTAACTGCGGGATTATCCCACTTTCACTCCATTTTCTTCCACCATAGACGAGTTTGAGAGCTTGGAAAAGAGCCCTACGACCCAGCCACTGTGAGGTAAGTAAATTCTACCATAAAGTTAGTTAATGCATGAATTCCTAGTTGAGTTTAACTACCTAATTAGTGAAAAATTAAGGAATTGGGTAGTAACCTAGGGCTTTTGAGAATTTAGAGAATTACCCGTGAATTGGCTATGAAATCATACAAAAATCATATATTAATGATCCTTAGGTTATGGATGAGTGTTTGCTTCAAGAATTTTCGAAATGCGAGCATGCGGGCCCGGGGTTGGATTTTGGGATTTCTTCAAGAATGATGAATTTTGCTAAATAATAGGAGAATTCCATGCTTTGAGTATAATTTGATATATTTACGTAACGTTTGGTTAGCTTCGAGTCCTTTGGGTGACGAGTTCGGAGTTTCAGGCGCATTCTTGACCGGGGAGTAGGTGCGACGCGAGGTGAGTTTCCTTTCTAACCTCGTAAGAGGGAATTGTCCCCGTAGGTGTTTTAAATGCTATGTGTGATAATTGTGGGGGCTACGTACGTACGAACAAGTATCCTCTGCCGCGCATTGATGATTTGTTTGAGCAGTTGCAGGGTGCTAGGGTGTTTTCTAAGATTGATTTGAGATCGGGTTACCTAAGTCTCCAAACCAACCATGTCACTAGGAAAGTACCTGTGCAATAAAAATGAACAGCAAGTGTAGCATGAGTACAAAAACAACGTGTACTCAGTAAGTCGCCCGCCTAACCTCAGAGAGGTAGTGACGAGAGGTCGAATTAAACATTCACTAAGGAGCAGTAAATTAATTAACAGCATATGATGAACATGGTAGGCATGTAAAGGTAGTAAATCAGCAATATATATAAGGCACTGAAATCCAAGTAAATACTGGAAGTAAACAAACGGTCACCATTTCCTCATTTCCTCCCAAATATCTTAAATAAACAATTTCCTCTTTATTTTTCCCCAAATATCTTATCACTTTTAAAAATCCATGAAAAATATTTTACAATTTAGCATGCGCATACGGGATAAGGACAACCAGACTGAGCCGTCATAATAATCATCACTGTGCACTGCCGAGGATCGAACGACCCGTATCATAAGTGCATCTCTGAATATAATAGTCATGTCTATGCACTGCCTAGGGTCGAACAGCCCGAACCATAAGTGCATCTTTCAATAAAATAATCATAACTCTGCACTGCCAAGGGTCAAACGGCCCGAACTATAAGTGCATCTTTCAATCCGCCGTGACATATGGCCCGCTCCCATGAGAGTGGGGGGAATAACACTCCACTCGCGGAATGTAAATTGCGAAACGGTCACAGGCAGTCAGGCACAATCAACAGTCCATCACGAATACGTCGGAAAAACAAATACTCTAAGTAAATGACAGATTTCTCTTTTAAAACCACAAAATAGTATTTAAATCCTTTCTCGAAATGTATTTGCCAAGTTTAATAATATTCAATAATATCACCTTATCAGGTATGCAATTATCCACGGAGGAAAACAATTCTCTTTCCAGCTGATTAAGAAAATGAACTCTAGTCTTTTTAGATGTTAAATTACGATTTCGATTATATTAGCAGTCAAATAATACAGGTAGGATCACGGGTACAACACATAAGGCATGCTAGTGGGTCCTAGACTACCCGGACCTGGCATAATAGTAGCTACGCATGGACTCTCATCACCTCGTGTGTACATATCCCCGAAGATAATAACACATACTAGCGTAGTTCACCCAGGGGGACAATTCCCCCTCACAAAGTTAGAAAGGAGACTTACCTCGCTCCGAAATTTCATAACCGGCTTCCAAACCCTTCTGACGACTCCAATGGACGCACAACGCCCCAAAACTATCCAACTAACGGCAAATGTACTCTAATATTTGCAACAATTCCAAATAATATAATTTCCCAACTCCGCTTAGTGAAATGACCAAAATGCCCTTGGGCCCACGTGCCCGGAATCCGAATTTTCTCGAAGATACATTCTACCCATAGCTTTACTAGTTCAAATATACAATTTACTCTAAATTCCATGCTCAAATTCGTGGCTAAAAATCTAAATTACCATTTTCTAGGTTTCTTAAAGATTTCCCAATTTCCTACCAATTTCCATGTCTAATTCCATGCATATACTTGTATTTAACTTTAAAAACATGAAGAAATTAATTACCTAGTGATGCTTGATGGAAAACCCTCTTGAAGCTCCTCAAAATCGCCCACATCCATGAAACAAATGAAGGAAATGGCTAACATTTTGCATATAAACTAATCTGCCCAGGCCCTAATTTACTCTATGCGTTTGCATACCCACGAACGCATTCGCAGAGCTTCCTCGAGCCAACACTCTGCGTTCGCTGTCCCCTCCCCGCGTTCGTATAGGCCAAAGGGCCCCCGGGCCCCAACTCCCCTTCCTTCTACGCGTTCGCACACCTTACCCCGCGTTCGCGTAGAGATCACACCCCAAGCCACTGCATTCGCACTCCCATCTCCGCGAACGCACAAGTTAATCCAGCAGCCCTCAAATTTCCTTCTATGCGATCGCACCCAAGGGACCGTGATCGCATAGCACACCAGATACACCAGAAAATAGCAGCAGCAGAGCAGAGAAAAATGGTCCGAAATTGCTCCGAAACACACCCGAGGCCCCCGGGACCCCGTCCAAATCACACGACGCAGTCCCATAACATCCCATGGACTAGCTCGAGGCCTCAAATTAAATCAAACAACATCGAAACCATGAATCGCACCCAAATCCCAACTTTATGAACATAGAAATTCCCAACTTCTACATCCGATACCAAACCCTATCAAATCACGTCCGATTGAACCCAAATTTTGCACACAAGTCATATTCGACATTACGGACCTGCTCCAACTTCCGGAATCGCATTCCGACCTTGATATCAAAATTTTCACTTCCGGTCGGATTTCTCAAAAACTTTCAAATTTTTATCTTTAGCCAAATGACTTCAAAATAACCTACGGACATCCGAATTCACTTCCGATCGCGCTCCTAACTCCAAAATCACCATACAAAGCTATTCCCAGGCTCAGAATCCTAAACGGACATCAATAACTCTGAAATGTCTTACAACCCAAATTTAGGAGATTATTCTAAAATGCTGACTTCCACAATATACGTCGAAACGCTCCCGGGTTATGTAAAACCCGATCCGGACATACGACCAAGTCCGAAATCATCATACAAACTTGAAGGAACCTACAAATCTTGATTCTGAGGTCATTTACTCAAGATTCCAATCTTAGTCCATTTCTCCAACTTAAGGCTTCTGAAATGAGAATTTTCTTTCTAATTCAACTCTAAACTTCCCGAAATCAATTCCGACCACACCTACAAGTCATAATACCTGAAACGAAGATGCTCACGGCCTCAAACCGCTGAACGACGTACTAGAGCTCAAAACGACCGGTCGGGTCGTTACATTCTCCCCCACTTTAACAGACGTTCATCCTCGAACGTGCTAAGAACTGCTCTGGAGTTACTTGAAATCAGTGTTTAACACCNACAACAACACTCCCTGAACCTAAATAGCAAAAATTTCATGAATCTGATGCTCCCGATGCACCTCATAACAAATATACATACATCCTGCTATAATGCTGACGATACCACCACAACGGAGGAGATGAGTAGAAATTCATACCCAACTGCAGAGTTAACAAATCATTGAATACTCATCTTGACTAGAATCATCGCCTCATTATGAACCTGAATAATGTTATTTATTCTTTAATATGCACTTCACATAACCTTATCGCACTGATCCCTGATTCGATAATCTCGTCTCACCCAGTATGAACTGCCCAGACAACAAATCACCCCAACATGACCCACAACCTCACATGATACCACATCGCGCCAATAGGCCATAACTCAAACATGATAATAAGAAATGACTCAGGAAGAGACTATTCAACTCACGCAACTAATATGAACTTTTCTCAGAAAATAGGAAGTAGAACATAAGAAAATAAATATAGGAACCTTACTCATCCTCACATTGTTGCGGCGTGCAACCCGATCCCAATAACATACCCGTGGTGGCGTGCCACCCGATCTCATCATAAAACTCACATAAGGAAATATACACGGAGCTGAATTGCTCACTATTACAAATTACTGAATATCGATCATAAGCACGCTATGTGCATAATACCATCTTGGGGAGACTGATAAAGCCATATTCTTACAAAACTCAAGCACAACTGAGGTGCTATATATATATGTATACTCTGGATCTCAAGAGTTGTCCTACTCACATAACATCATCACTACGCGGAGATCTCAACACATAAGAAATTATCAAGCCGTTTCATAACTCACACGGCACAATCATAATATCGCATGTAATTTGACGAAGATGGAACAACATCCGCTGTTCTAATACCTTCCCATGAAAAATCGCTCTACTGAAATGAACATGCTTGGCTCATACTGAGCCCATAATTATATATAAATCCATCCACAACCAAATGAACTGAACGCCTTCCAGGCATAAATTCTCGAATAAGAAATATTGCACTTCTTTATACTCAGTCCAAATCTTCAATCTGTTAAGTGACTACATGTCACACTTGTACAATCTTCTCGTGGTTACGCTCCCACGACTTTCCACACCAGGTAACAATCTGCATATTCGCATCACCGACCACATTAATACTGCACAACACATCAAGAACCCATGACCAGGGTACAAAGCCCCCCTTCACCGAATATCGATCTCAGGTGACACTGAAGATAACACTAGCTTACTCTGAACTTTCAAATCACTTTTTCTCGCTCATCCGAGCTCATGACATCCTCGTCAACACCGAATCGAAATCTTGATTCTCGCTCCCAGATACATACTGCTTACTGCACCTACATGCCAATATGAGGTAGCGCAAGAATTCCATCATAACTTCTGAACCACCAATAGGGTGAACACTTCATCATATAGAAACCTTTTACTTAACTCAATTTAGGAGTGCCATCTCAACACACGAGTGAATTCCCACAATCACCCAACCCGCAAATCCTTTAGTAGTAGTCTATACCACCATAACCCTTCCGGGATCTGCCTGCACCTGACGGGCCATAGCACTCAAATTCTCCCACATGAAATCCATTACGACGGCCGACAAGCCCCGCTCACACCGGCACAAGCCACATGCATAACTTAATCATATCAAAGGAACTGACCACTGCCGCAAATGTGGCATTTCAACCATGGCCAATCAATCTATCTTATTTTAATCATCTTCAATTGCTTCAGGAATAATAGCAACTTCCTTCAACTCATAGCAACCTCAACCCTCACTCATCCCGAGTGACCTTGATTCATGAGACTACGCTGCCTAAATCCCGCAACCGTCTCATACCCTCCTGACAATCTTTCTACAACCCGGAGTTTATTTCTCTCACTCCTCCAATACTATCTTACATGCTGAAACATATCATAGAATATTCCAACCATTTTCCTCATTTTAAGAAATTACTCTACAAAATCTCGATTCTCGATCATACTGCTGCCTGGAACCCTTAAACGCCGCATTCTTAACTTTTGAACTCACTAGGACCGCTATTGAGAGTCACCCACTCTGACTGGCCCGAGTACAATCACTCCAAGGCTCTTCTAGCACATGAACACCCTTTTCCTTGAAGCACGTAACTGAGTCACTACCCTGACAACTCACCTATGCCTTAAGCAAAATTCTGAATCTCCCAAAGCCTAACCCTGACCCTACAGGGCCAACTTTTGCACACATTCATCAAATCCCACGCACAATCACCATTTTACTCCTTTCCCTTAGCTGTAATAACTTGCCAACACACCGACAATCCGCAACCCTATGATAACACAATCCTGCAACCCAACTGCGGATGGTGGGACTCCCCCACTTAGCCCGAAGCTAGTCCTTGCACCACTCTAGACCCAGCCGAGATCTTTTCTCCTTTGATAACATGATCTTGCTCAAACAATCCGTCCAATTCCTCCAAATTCTCTCGCTAGCACTCCCTAAATGCTCAAATTCTCTAGCATCATTCACACATTCTGCCTCCTACCGAATAGCCACTAGAACCCCTCACAGAGACCTGCCAACCAAGCCACCGCTAACCTATTCACAGGAGATAACCCACCTGTGGAAATCACCCGTGGATACCTTCCAACGACGCTGAAATGCACGCTCTCTATGACATCAATACCCCATCCTACACCCTGCTTCGTTTACCAACTTCACTAGTCCGTCCGCTCCTCATGGACATCCATTAGATGCGTGACAATATCTTCAAATTCCAAGCTATGTTGTCGCTCCTCCACTTTGCGATTGCTCGACTTCCGCTTCTTACACCTGGCCTCCTAGAAATGGAACCACTGCCTATTCTCACTTTAGGATCATTCTCTACCTACCACATTCTTCAATACTTCTTCTCAATACTCTGACCCCACGCAACCAAAGAAACCATAGCACCGACAAACTTAACACATTTCATTCGATCAATGACAACGACTTCGCGTCACAGGTGCATATCCTACCTCACTTGAAGACACCAAGTCTTACTACTTTATCAACCCCAGTCGGACCATTCATAATCCAAATGCCTATCCTCTGCCAGAACTAAAATACCGAAATCTCGAAATCACATTCTGAGAAGACCTCCCTTCAAACCATTTATCACCCTTAACATACGGGCAAGAATTCTATCATCATATCGACATCGCGCGATAACCAATCGCAAGCATCATCACTACCTGAGCATAGCCTTAAGGCTCCCAGAAACACAGCTACTGAGCCGAAACAACATAGTATTCTTTTGTAGGGCCATAACAACAGCCCCAACCAATAGCACATGGAAACATCTCGAATTACATCCGTAGCACCATTTTAATTCCTCAAATTTCCTGATTCATAGCAAGCGCTTCGCGACGCGTAAGATTGAGTAAGAATGAACATAGACATAAGCCTCAGAGGAATCAGATCGCACGATGAGGAATCAAGAAGAGAAGTACTCCTAACAGCCCTGTAGCCTCTCGAAGATAAGTACAAACGTCTCCGTACCGATCCACAAGACTCTACTAGACTTGCTCATGATTCGTGAGACCTAAGGGAACCTAGAGCTCTGATACCATGTTGTCACGACCCAAATCCATAAGGTCGTGATAGCGCCAGACATCATTGTCCAGCCAATCATTAATTAGTTGAAACAAGTTCCTGTTTTAACATTAATGAAAAAGCTTCTCTTTTCACTTTATTACATATTAACTAAATAAAATCGGTCAAGTAAATACAATAGTTTAAATGTCCCCTTTAGCATTATATCCCAACACATCCCAGAACCCGGTGTCACAAGTACACGAGCAATTTCTAAGAATTTATACGATCATCACAAAGCTTGTCCGAAATACAAGTTGCACAAGTAATTAAAAATGAAATAAATACAGTATGAGGGAGACTCTGACAGCTGCGGATCGCCTCCGGATGGTGCGGCTCACCTAAGTCTCCAAACCAGCCATGTCACTAGGAAAGTACCTGTGCAATAAAAATGCACAGCAAGTGTAGCATGAGTACAAAAATAACGTGTACTCAGTAAGTCGCCCGCCTAACCTCAAAGAGGCAGTGACGAGAGGTCGAATTAGACACTCACTAAGGAGAAACAAATTAATTAACAACATATGATGAACACGGTAGGCATGTAAAGATAGTAAAGCAGCAATATATATAAGGCACTGAAATCCAAGTAAATACTGGAAGTAAACAAACAGTCACCATTTCCTCAGTTTCCCCCAAATATCTTAAATAAACAATTTCCTCTTTATTTTCCCCTAAATATCTTATTACTTTTTAAAATCCATGAAAAACATTTACCAATTTAGCATCCGCATATAGGATAAGGACAACCAGACTGAGCCGTCATAATAATCATCACTGTGCACTGCCGAGGATCGAACGACCCGTACCATAAGTGCACCTCTCAATATAATAGTCATGTCTATGCACTGCCGAGGGTCGAACAGCCCGAACCATAAGTGCATCTTTCAATAAAATAATCATATCTATGCACTGCCGAGGGTCGAACGACCTGAACCATAAGTGCATCTTTCAATCCGCCGTGGCGTACGACCCGCTCCCATGAGAGTGGGGGGAATAACACTCTGCTCGCGGAATGTAAATTGCGAAGCGGTTACATGCAGTCAGGCACAATCAACAGTCCACCCCGGATACGTCGGGAAAACAAATACTCAAGTAAATGACAGATTTCTCTTTTAAAACCACAAAATAGTATTTAAATCATTTCTCGAAATTTATTTTCCAAGTTTAATAATATTCAATAATATCACCTTATCAGGTATGCAATTATCCACGGAGGAAAACAATTCTCTTTCCAGATGATTGAGAAAATGAACTCTAGTCTTTTTTAGATATTAAATTACGATTTCGATTATATTAGCAGTCAAATAATACAGGCAGGATCACGGGTACAACACATAAGGTATGCTAGTGGGTCCTAGATTACCCGGACATGGCATAATAGTAGCTACGCACGGACTCTCATCACCTCATGGGTACGTAGCCCCCGAAAATAATAGCACATACTAACGTAGTTCACCTAGGGGGACAATTCCCCCTCACAAAGTTAGAAAGGAGACTTACCTCGCTCCGAAATTCCATAAGCGGCTTCCAAGCCCTTCCGACGACTCCAACGGACGCACAACGCCCCAAAACTATCCAAATAATGGCAAATGTACTCTAATATTTGCAACAATTCCAAATTATATAATTTCCCAACTCCTCTCAGTAAAATGACCAAAATGCCCTTGGGCCCACGTGTCCGGAATCCGAAATTTCTCGAAGATACATTCTACCCATAGCTTTACTAGTTCAAATATACAATTTACTCTAAATTCCATGCTCAAATTCATGGCTAAAAATCCAAATTACCATTTTCTAGGTTTCTTAAAGATTTCCCAATTTCCTACCAATTTCCATGTCTAATTCCATGCATATACTTGTATTTAACTTTAAAAACATGAAGAAATTAATTACCTAGTGATGCTTGATGGAAAACCCTCTTGAAGCTCCTCAAAATCGCCCACATCCATGAAACAAATGAAGGAAATGGCTAACATTTTGCATATAAACTAATCTGCCCAGGCCCCAATTTACTCTATGCGTTCGCATACCCACGAACGCATTCGCAGAGCTTCCTCGAGCCAACACTCCGCGTTCGCTATCCCCTCCCCGCGTTTGTATAGGCCAAAGGGCCCCCGGGCCCCAACTCCCCTTCCTTCTACGCGTTCGCACACCTTATCCTACGTTCGCGTAGAGATCACACCCCAAGCCACCGCGTTCGCACTCCCATCTCCACGAACTCACAAGCCAATCCAAAAGCCCTCAAATTTCCTTCTATGTGATCGCACACAAGGGACCACGATCGCATAGCACACCAGATACACCAGAAGACAGCAGCAGCAGAGCAGAGAAAAATGGTCCGAAATTGCTCCGAAACACACCCGAGGCCCTTGGGACCCCGTCCAAATCACACGAATCCATCCCATAAAATCACACGGACTAGCTCGAGGCCTCAAATTACATCAAACAATATCGAAACCATGAATCGCACCCAAATCCCAACTTTATGAACTTAGAAAGTTACCAACTTCTACATCCGATGCCGAACCCTATCAAATCACGTCCGATTGACCCCAAATTTTGCACACAAGTCATATTCAAAATTACGGACCTGCTCCAACTTCCAAAATCGCATTCCGACCCTGATATAAAAATTTTCACTTCCCGTCGGATTTCTTAAAAACCGTCAAATTTCTATCTTTAGCCAAATGACTTCAAAATAACCTACGGACATCCGAATTCACTTTCGATTGCGCTCCCAACTCCAGAATCACCATACAAAGCTCTTCCCAGGCTCGGAATGCCAAACGGACATCAATAACTCTGAAATGCCTTACAACCCAAATTTAGGAGATTCTTCTAAAATGCTGACTTCCACAATATACGCCGAAACACTCCCGGATTATCCAAAACCCGATCCGGACATACGCCCAAGTCCAAAATCATCATACAAACTTGCAGGAACCTTCAAATCCTGATTCTGAGGTCGTTTACTCAAGATTCCAATCTTAGTCCATTTCTCCAACTTAAGGCTTCTGAAATGAGAATTCTTTTTCCAATTCAACTCTAAACTTCCCGAAATTCAATTACGAACACACTTACAAGTCATAATACCTGAAACGAAGCTGCTCACAGCCTCAAACCACTGAACGACGTGCTAGAGCTCAAAACGACCGGCCGGGTCGTTACAAGTAGATGCACTTATGGTTCGGGTCGTTCGATCCTCGACAGTGCATAAAGATGATTACTTTATGGAAAAGATGCACTTATGGTTCGGGCCATTCGATCCCCGGAAGTGAATATATATGAGTACTTTATGGTACGAGGTGCGCTAATGGTTCGGGCCGTTCGACCTTTGGCAGTGCATGAATACGACTATCTTATGGCTCAGGCCGGTTGTCCTTATCATGTATGCACATGATTTATTTGTTACTAAATTCATGGACATTGATTTGATAGATATTTGGGGGAAGGTGAAGTATTAATTGTTTATTTATTTCCAGTACTTCCTTGGATTTCAGTGCCTTATATATATTTGCTGCTTCACTGCCTTTACATGCCTACCATTTTCATCATATTCTGTTAAATTATATTGTTGGACCTTAGTGAGTGTCAAGTCGACCTCTCGTCACTACCTCTTCGAGGTTAGGCGGGATACTCACTAGGTACATATATATTTGTGTACTCATGCTACAAGGTGTGGTGACAGACGAACCCTTCCACTACAATCTAGGCAACTCGAACATCGCCAAGGTAACAGTCTTGGCATGGAAATCAAGGATCATGTGATATGGAGAAAAGTAGTCCATGCCTAGGATAACCTCAAATCAGTCAAATCGAGCAACAGAAGATCCGATCTAGTCTCATAGCCGTAGAATGTAACAATGCAGGACTGGTATACCCGATCCACAACAACAGAATCACCCACTAGGGTGCTCATAAACAAGAGTACTTAAGGACTCACGAGGAATATCCAGGAAATGAGCAAACATAGATGACATATATGCATAGGTGGACCATGGATCAAATATTACCGAAGCATCCCTACCGCAGATAGAAATAATACATGTGATCATGTCATCTAAGGCCACTGCATCTGGTCTAGCCAAAAAATCATAGAATATGGATGGAGCGTCACCTGCCTGGCCTCCACCTACCTGGGAAGACCCTTGCCCACCTATCCTCCGCCTTTAGGAGACCGGACGGCTGGTGCGGCTGCTGGTGCTGAAAGCATGGGCTACTGACCCTGTTGTACTGCCTTTCCCCAAAGTATGGGACAAAACCTCTTCATGTGACCAGGATCCCCGCACTCGTAATAACCCGTCGGAGCGGTGGACTACTGACCTGAAGTCTGACCCTGATGGCCTGAATACCCACTGGAAGAACCCTGAATAGCTGGTGGGCGGTATGAATTTTCTTGCATGGTACTGAAATAGGCACAGGAAGAACCCTGGATAGTTGGTGGGCGGTAAGAACTCTTTGGCATAACACTTAAATAGGGTCGCGTTGGAGCAACCCGAGGATGCGGTGGTGCTGGATATGTGGGCCTGCTAGGCTGACCCATCCCAATCTAAACTCTACCCCCAACCGGGGCACCTCTAAACTCTCCAGAAAAATGGAACCGCTTGTCTCGCTGTATCTGCTCTCTACTTCGCTGACGGTAACCCTCAATCCTCCAAGCAATCTCCATAAATAGCTAATAAGAAGTACCCATCTCGACCTCTCGGGCCATAGTGTCCTGAATACCGGAGTGCAATTCTGCAACAAACCTCCGAACTCTCTCAACATCAGTAGAAAGTATCATAAGTGCATGGCGATACAACTTAGAGAATCTCGCCTCATAGTCGGTCACAGACATCTGACCCTACTGGAGCTGCTCAAAGTGACACCGCAACTCTTCCCTTTGGGAGGGTGGAATATACCTATCCAAGAAAAGGCGTGTAAACTCATCCCAGTCATGGGAGGAGAACCTACTGGTCTGTCCCTACACCTATCAATGAAGTCCTGGGGATCCTCATGTCGCTCACCCCAGAAGACAGGAGTCCATCTATCCAATAGCTTCTGCGGCTCACCGGTCGCAGCTAGTCTAGGCTCAAGTACAACTGTTGTACTTAATTGTACAGGTTCTGAGGCTGGTGCACCTGGTTGTGAGATCGGAGCTTGATTCTGATTATATACGGACCTGACTTCACGGTGAGCTGCTTCCTCCTGGCGATCTCCGGCAGCACCATGGAGTTTCTTTTGCTTATTTCCCGTCTATTTCTTTCAGACAGTGGGACTATATATTATATCTTTTGTATATTCTGTTAGTATGCTCGTAAGACTTGTGACACTAGTTCCTGGAACACACGTGATAGTTATTATGGATTCCGAGTCTGTATATAATATATATATATATATATATTGGCTCACGCCTCCTCATGACCGCTTTTGATTACAAGCTGGTTAATTATCCTTGTCGATTTATGTTTTAAGTTTTAAAAACTGAGTATATGTTGAAATATTTAATCTAATAAGAAAAAACCCTTAGTAAATTGAGTGTTGGCTTGCCTGACCCCACTATTGGGCGCCATCACGACCTAAGTTAGGATTTTGGGTCGTGACAACTATTCTTTTGATTTCATTGTTCTTATTATTTCATGCATTTTTATGATCTTGATTCGTCAAAGAAGTCAATTTAACATGTGAGTTTTGGACTAATAAGTATGTATTGAGTTGAGTAATATCGTGTCTCCCTACCAAAAGAATATCTTGTTGATTTATCTTGTTGTTGTGTGGATCCTATTAATTTTACTTCTTTTCTCCAAGAACATGAGTCAATGCTCAGGAAGATCTATATTTGAAGTTGGGTTTGGTTTAACATAAGTGTCATGACTAGGTAAGATATTCTTATCATTTTACATTACATATGATTTGAAAACTTACTCATGACTTTTTGGATTTATTTGTACTGTATATATAATACTTAAATGATTATATATTTGATGATTTGATATTAATATTTGATTTTTAGGGTTTCAATTGTTCCATCCAAGGATTGGATGGATTTACCAAGGTATAGCAAAGAGTATATTGAGGGGGTACAATCTTTCTTAGAATTTGCTTACTTTTATGGAGATCCTCAAGGCGAGGAAATTCAATGCCCATGTGCAAAGTGCTGCAATATTTGTTGGACTCAAAGAAATGTAGTATATGATCATCTAATATGCTATGGATTTGTTCAAGGTTATACAAGATGGATTAATCATGGAGAATGGGAAATACCTATGAATGTTGATGGTGACATGAGTGATAAAATTAACTCGTGATGATATTAATGGGTTATTGAATGATCAATTTAGAGATGTTGCACAAGCCGAAGGACTTTATGAAGGTCCAAATGAAGATGCCAATAAATTCTATAACTTAGTTGATGAGGCAAGCCAAGAACTATATCCTGGTTGTAAAGAATTCTCTAGATTATCATTCACAATCCGTCTATATTTGTTAAAATGTCTACATGGATGGATCAATGCATCATTCACTTCTCTTTTAGAGTTATTGAAAGAGGCGACGCCCGAGCTGAATATTCCTTTATCCTACAATAATGCCAAGTCTATGTTCAAGGATCTCGATCTTGATTATGAAAAAATCGATACATGTCCCAATGATTGCATGCTATTTAGGAATGAACATAAGGCTGATGAATATTGTCATGTTTGTGGAGCTTCCAGATATATTAAACATCCTGAAGTAGATAGTGAGGTTGAGCCTTCTATAAAATCTCACCACGTTTCAGCAAAAACTTTGAGATACTTTCCATTAATTCCTAGACTCAAAAGGCTATTCATGTGCTCAAAGACAGTGGATACATTAAGTTGGCATAACAAGGAGCGTTCTAAAGATGGAAAGTTAAGGCATCCTGCTGACGACCAAGCATAGAAAGACTTTGATAGATTTTATCCGGATTTTTCAAGAGATTCTAGAAATTTGAGACTTGGCTTGGCAAGTGATGGGTTCAATCCATTTCGAACCATAAGCATATCTCATAGCACATGGCCAGTTATCTTAATGGTGTATAATTTTCCTCCTTGGATGTGCATGAAGCCAGAATATTGTATGCTTTCTTTGCTTATACCTGGGGCGCGGTCGCCTGGAAATGACATTGACATTTATTTACAAAAATTAATAGAAGAGTTAAATGTGTTGTGGGAGTCTGGGGTGGAAACATATGATGCTTCAAGAAATCAAACCTTTCAAATGCGAGCAGCTCTTTTGTGGACAATCAGTGACTTCCCTACTTATGCTATGTTATTTGGTTGGAGTACAAAAGGGAAGTTGGCTTGCCCTTGTTGTAATTATGGAACTAATTCTCGCCATCTTAAACATAGTCAAAAAATATGTTATATGAATCATCGTATTTTTCTACCAATGGATCATCCATGGAGATCCAACAAAAGGTCTTTCAATGGGAAAACAGAATTTAGGCTTCCTCCGCCTTTGTTAAAGGGAGCTGACGTGCTTAATGACTTACAAAATATTAACAATGTCTTTGGAAAAAAGCGGAAGAGAAAAAATGATGGTCCATGGAAGAAAAAGTCAATTTTTTTGAATTACCTTATTGGCAACACAATTCATTACGTCACAATCTTGACGTAATGCACGTAGAGAAAAATATAGTTGATAATGTAATTGGAACTCTTTTGGATATTCCTGGCAAGACAGATCATGCAAATGCTCGTTATGATCTAAAAGAGATGGGTATCAGAATGAACCTTCAACCAAAAGATACAAAGGATGGCAAGAAATCAAAGTATGCAAAAGCGTGCTTCTCAATGGCTAATGGACATAAATCAATTTTTTGTAGTGTTCTAAAGACACTAAAGCTACCTGATGGTAGTGATTCCAATATATCTAGGTGTGTGCAACTAGACGAAAGAAATTTATCTGGTTATAAGAGGCATGATGCCCATTTCATGTTACATTACTTGTTGCCAATACCAATTAAAAGCATACTTCCTGATCATGTTGCTATTCCTTTGATTCGTCCAAGCTCATTCTTCCGCTGTTTATGTCAAAAAGTTATCACACTAGAAGAATCATTTGGAGATAGAGATTAGAGAAACAGTGAATCAATTGGAGCGAATTTTTCCTCTAACTTTTTTTGATATAATGATTCATTTGCCTATTCATTTGGCAAACGAAGTAAGATTAGGAGGTCCTGTTCAGAATCGATGGATGTATCCTCCTGAAAGATATATGTGCACGTTAAAATCATATGTTCACAACAAAAATCATCCAGAAGGATCTATTGCTGAAGCATACTTGGTTGAAGAGTGTTTGACTTTGTGTTCTAGATACTTACATGGGGGTGTGCAAACCAGATTTAATAGAAGACCCCGAAATAATGATGAATGTGGCTATGATACACAAACTTTCAATTTGTTCCCTAACAGAGGTTGCCCTTTAGGAGCCAAAAAGAGTGATCCAATTATTTTAGATGACAGGTCACTATGTCATGCACATGCATACGTATTGAACAGTTGTGATGGAGTTCAAAAATATATCAGGTAATTTTATTCACTTGTAGTATTTTCTTTTACGTAGATAATTCTTAAAAGTATTTTATTTATCTTTTTCTAACAAATAAAAATTATTGTTCTGTAGAGAACATGAGGTGGAGGTTAATAATCAGAGGTGAGGATCTAGATGGAGCAAGGCCAAGAATCATAGTCAAAACTTCTCTCACTGGTTTGAAAGTCGTGTATTGCATGAGGATGTGTCTTATCCAATAAAACAGTTATCCATAGGACCAAATTCAATTGCCAAAAGATATTTTGGGTATCTCATTAATGGATATAGATTCCATGCGAGGCAACGAGATGAAAGGCGTAAAACACAAAATAATGGTGTTACATTAGTTGCCCTAACGACAAGCTTTGCAAGCTCAAAGGATAAAAATCCAGTTAATGCGAATTTGACTTATTATGGTAGAATAATTGATATAGTTGAGTTAGATTACTATGGCCATTTTAAGGTTGTGTTGTTTAAGTGCGACTGGTATGAGGTTGAAGAGGGTATTTATGGCCGTACTTATGTCTATTTCAACAAGAAATGCTATCAGGAAGAGCCTTTTATTCTAGCATATCAAGCACACCAATGCTTCTATGTGCAAGATCCATATGATCAAGATAAACATTATGTTATGAAGACAGTCCCGAGAGACTTGTTTAGCATAAGTGACCAAATTGAATCTAATGACGTACACTGTTATGAAAATGAGCCTTATGAACATTTGGCGGGACCATCTATGCCGGATGATAATGGTGAAGTTGTCTTAATAAGGAATGATTTATGAGCAACCATTATTGATGTGTCTCCTGAAGGATTTCTTGTAGAACAACTTGAAATTGAATCGGAAGACGAGTTTGAAACAGAGGACGAGTTTGAATCGGAGGATGATGAGTTTGATTCTGAGGATTCATTATGAGTTTTATTTTAATTCAAATAGAATATAGCTCAGCCCTTTCTTGATTGATGACTAAGTGATGAATATTGCATGTTCATAGTTAAAGGCAAAGGCTAATATTTTTAGATGTCTACAAGTAGGAAAAATAACAATTCATTTAGTGGGACAGTGATGCATTTTGTTAGCCTTCTCTAAGATAATGTTTATGCAAAGAACAATTTTTATCTCACAAAGTTTGAATGTTACACAAATCTTACTTCTCTCAGTTGTATATTGATACTACTGGGGATAAAAGCATAGTTCAGATTACCATGCCTAGGAGTTCAAATAATGTCAGATGATCTGAATTGTATGGTCGACCATGATAATATATCTTACACTTGAACAAATAAAATTGCAATATGAATTCACAAAATCATGAAATTGAAAATCAGAAAAATAATAATTCAGCTATGGAAACCTAAAACTTACTATTCCTGTATCTCTAAGGATAAATAAATGAACTTATAGGAAGTGTTTTCCATATTGCCTCGTCATTCATTCTTTCATCATCTCCGGGTAATAACGCCTTACACATTCTGAAATTGTCTATTTTGTCATGTTCTAATATTAAATTTTTTTGCTGATGGTTTCTTCCGTATGCTTATATATTTTCTGCTCATATAATTTTAGAGTGTCACTTTTGGTTTCTAAGAATTTGGTTACTATTAAGTGTGCCTCTATTTAGTTTCATAGCATGAGGAACCGTATGACATCGTATATGGAAAAAAGTTTAAGTTCTCTAGTTTTGCACTATATATCCAGGGAAGTGAATGTGAGTAAGTAGAAATTATAGTTCTGAATTTGTCACTAATCTTATTACTGGAGTATTGAAAAATTTGTTAAGGTATACATATTTCTTCTATTTTTATCAGGTGGCTCTCATTCAACTAAAAAAGAATTGTTGACTAAGAAATTTTGAGGAAGCAAATAAATACTGAACAGGTATCTCTGCAACTCTATTTATTTATTTAGGAAGCATATGCTATTCGTTTTTGTAACTGAACAACTTGTGTTCCTCTGACTTAGCAATTTCCATGTTTCAATTGGCGAAGTGGAAAGAAAATATAACCTTTCCCTGCTGATTCTAGTTACTCGTTCAGGTGCAGTACTAGCTAGGGTTTAATGTTTCTAGAGCTGCATTAAAGTCTGCATTTTTTAACCTGTAGTATTTCACTTGGCATTTCTCAAATTAATTTGAGAGGGAGTGCTGGAAGTCTATATCTTGTTCTTTCTTTTTCACGGTCTCTTTCTTGTGCTCCCTTCAACACTATCAACAAATAAGCTGCATGCTCAAGTGAAGCTACAAGGCTAAGAGTTTAATTCCTTTTTTTAGTTTCTTGAATATTATGAAGTTAATGAAAACACAAGTAATGAAGATGTGTACTCAACCTCATCAAGAAACAGAAAAGCTTCCGTTTTTATTAGATGCTTTGTACTGTGAAGAAGATGATCTTTTCACTGAGGAAGTAAAGGTAGAAGAAGGAGAATGGAGCTGTTGATTCCCTTCACACTGGAATGGAAGATGAATACAATGACCGTCCTACACATTTACTGATTGTAGTTTCATTGGTAACTTCCTTATGCAATGGCTTCTGCCACAATGTCGCATGCTAAATGATTATATATTTCATGATAGCTTGGTCTTAAATGTCTATTTTTGCATAGTGTTTTGTATTCCTACTAGTTGCTGACTAAAATAATTTTTTCCTTTATATGAAGGATGAATCAAACAGCAGCTCTAAAGAAAAAGGTTTCGAATCCAAACAAAGTTGAAAGTCCAATGAAGAATATAGGTTTTGATTTCCAATAGCGATCAAGTGCCGAATTGGCGAAAAAATTTCAGATCAATAGAGAAAATCACAAGGATAAAGCTTTGAAAGAGCAGGAATCACTTAGATTTAAAAGAAAGAATAATATGCCTACAACAACAAAAGGACAAAGAAGACAGAGGTTAACTCAATACGATGAGTCAATTCAAAAGTTAGGAATGAGTAAATTGCCTATGTCCAAATAAATGATCCAATCGCCTTCGAGGGAAGATCTGAACACTTCACATAGTATTGGAATAAGAGGACAAAGTAAACAGAGGTTAGTTCAATTGGAGGAGCAAATTCAAAAGCAAGGAATGAATAAATTACGTATGCATACATTCATGCTCCAGTCATCTTCAAAGAAAGATCTTAACACTTTACGTATGAGTAAGAGAAAACAAGGTGAAGGAGAGAAACAACTTGATATTCAGGAGCAACAAAACTGTAAAAATGTAAAGACAAAATCGGTCCTACCATCGACGAGTCTAAATCAATTTCTAAAAAATACGGGATACACGTTGGAGGTGAAAATCACCTAATAACCACCCAGTAGATGAAGTCAGGTTTATGTCATCCCCTGTTGTTGATGAGCATGAAATAGAATTGGATAATTTTGATGCACAAGCAGGAGGTGACGATGAGTTTGTTAAAGATGAGGATGTGAACATTGATTGTGATGCAGATGGTATGTCTTAAAATTTGTAATTCTTTTACATATTGTAACTTTTTCCTTATGTCTTGTTACATTAATCTAGGGATATCAGAGAAGAAAAGAGTTCGAGGGAAAATGACATGTAAGAATATTCATGCAAGAAGTTTTAAAGAAAGAGAGGAGGTGACATTTGATTAAGGACAAGCAGTGGGACCAACTGACAAGAGAGTGTCTGATGTGACCAACTTTATAGGAACAATTGCAAGAAATCCAAGATTTATCACCTTGGTGCATACTAGTTGGCATGCTGTGTCACTGGATATTAAGCAACGAATGTGGGAATATGTTAACGTAAGAAAAATCAATTTTTTTAAATGTATATTTTTTTTGTATATTTCCTACTAAGTGAAGATAAATATACGTTATTTTGCATAGTCCAAGTTCATAATTCCAGGAGAAAGAGAGAAGTGGGTAATGACCGATCTTCGTGATGTTTGGAGGCAACACAAGAGAAATATTAAGATGAAATATTTCAATAAGAATGATACCGATGAAGATATGATACAAAATCGTCTGGATGAGATACCAGAAGTTCAATTCCACCAATTGATTGAGTATTGAAAGGATTCAGATGTCCAAGTGAGATTACATTGTGCATTTCTACGCTTGAACATATTGTTGCATTATATCTTTTTTTATTTATTTATTAACTATTATACTTCTTTTGGTGCTAGGCCATGTGCCAATATTCTGAAAATAGAAAAAAATAAAAGTGGAGGCATCGAATGTGACCTATTAATTTTGGAAGAGTACGCGTAGCATTGGTAGTATTTACTCGACAATTTATGAAAAATCTGACTTCCATTTTCTTTGTTGGAATACACTAATGTTTATTTTTTTACTTTCTTTTGATTTAATTTGTAGCATGCAACCAAAGAGAACAACGAGGAACCAACAAAGTCTGAAATGTTTATTACAACTCGTACAAAGAAAGGAAAAGAAGTCCATACAGATACTCAAGTTGCAATAGTAAGTCATGGTTCAAGTTAAGATCTTCTTATTATATAGTCCCGCTCGTTAACTGAATGTGTGTCTGTTAAAGTTTTAGCCTTTTAATTAAAACCATGTATTTCTAATAACTGCAGTTGTATATGTGTCTGGTGCTTATATCTTGTACTAATTGAATGACAAACTAGTGAAATTGCACTTTCTTTAGGAGATAACTCCATCTTGTATTACTTTTTCATGTTTGCATACACGGAAAAAAATAATCTACTTAGCAAGTATGTGTTCTTTAAACACTCGAAACGAAAGCTCAAAAAAGATACTATTAATAAGAGCTCCTGGATTTTTACTAATAAGCCAAGTTGAAGTTTCTCAAAAGAATTCATAGTTGAGAAAGAAACTTTATTTACCCTGACCAAGTAATAATTTGAAAAATTAAAACTAAATCACATTTCTCTTAACCTGGTAATATATCTTAACTAGACTATGTGATTTCTTTTCTTTTAGCCTATTGATAATTCAAGTATAAGGGAAGATCAAATAGAGATTGTCAGTCCTCTTTAATTCTCAGCAAAGAAATTCAATGTGTTAATAATTTCTAGTGTTAATTGTTTTTTCCTCTAAATGGTAAGACCATATGACAACTTCCTCTTTATAAGTGTTGCTTTTACAACTTCCAGTGCAACATTCATTTACAACAACCCCTGAAAATATTTCATGTCTTTTGTAGGAAAAATACAAGTTAGTTTAAGTTATTTTAGTGTTCAATCTATCTTGACTTGTAAGTGATGTGCAATGATATTTTTTTTACAGTCTGAACTTCAGAATCGTCAAAGTTTCGGAGAAACAACAGATGATGTATTTAGGGCTGTGTTTGGAAAGGAGCATCCTGGTCGAGTTAGATGCTATGGTAGATCGGTGACGACAAGCTCTCTGAAAAAAGATGAAGAAATCACCAAGCTTAAACAAAAGCATGCCAATGAAATGGCTTCTATGAAAGAAGAAATGAAGGAAATGTTGAGAGAAGAAATGCGATGTTTTCTTAGTCAAGTGGTGCAAAACAATCATGAACTGAATTTTCGTGATATACAAGGGTGTGCTGGATCTAATATTCCTTCACCGGTTGATGCAAGTAGTGCACGAGCTATAAGAGGCCAAAATCTACCACATTCTTCTGGCTCAACTCATGCTCTGCATCCCGAAAAGGTATTTATATTTCACACTTCCAAAAAACATGTAACGACCCGACCGATCGTTTTGAGCTCTAGCGCGTCGTTCGGCAGTTTGGGGTTATGAGCAGCTTCGTTTTAGGTATTATGACTTGTAGGTGTGGTCGGAATTGAATTTCGGAAAGTTTAGAGCTGATAAGGAAAGAAAATTCTCATTTCAGAAGCCTTAAGTTGGAAGAATCAACTAAGATTGGAATTTTGAGTAAACGACCTCCGAATCAGGATTTGAAGGTTCCTGTAGGTTCGTATGATGATTTCGGACTTGGGCGTATGTCCGGATCGATTTTTGAATAACCCGGGAGCGTTTCAGCGTATATTATGGAAGATAGCATTTTAGAAGAATTTAATAAATTTGGGCTGTAAGGCATTTCAGTGTTATTGATGTCCGTTTGAGATTCTGAGTCTGTGAATAGCTTCGTATGGTGATTCTGGAGTTGGGAGCGCGATAGGAAGTGAATTCGGATGTCCGGAGGTCATTTTGAAGTCATTTGGCTAAAGATAGAAATTTGAAGGTTTTCGAGAAATCCGCCCGGAAGTGAAAATCTTGATATCGGGGTCGGAATGTGATTATGGAAGTTGGAGCAGGTCCGTAATGTCAAATATGACTTGTGTGCAAAATTTGGGGTCAATAGGACGTGATTTGATAGGTTTCGGCATCGGATGTAGAAGTTGGAAATTTCTAAGTTCATAAAGTTGGGATTTGGGTGCGATTCGTGGTTTCGACGTTGTTTGATGTGATTTGAGGCCTCGAGAAAGTCTGCATTATGTTTTGGAGCAGGTTGGTACAATTGGACGGGGTCCCGGGGGCCTCGGGTGGATTCCGGGTGGTTAACGGATCAAGTTGAGAGTTTGGAGAAGGCTGGAATTTGCTGTCATCTGGTGTGACCGCACCTGTGAGGCTATGGCCGCAGGTGCAGCTATGGCACCACAGGTGTGAAGAAGTGATGGTCCGGCTGGAAGCGCAGGTGCGATGATATTTCTGCACCTGCGAGGTCGCATATACGGGTTATGGGGCGCAGGTGCGAAGTTGGCTCGAGCTGAGGAAAGCCGCAGGTGCGGAGGTTTGGTTACACCTGCGGAATCGCAGGTGCGAAAAATGGCATGGGCATAATTTTTTGAAACCGAGAATTGTTGGCCATTTCTTCATTTCTTCTTTGGTTTGGTCGATTTTGGAGGAGCTTCAAGAGAGGGTTTTCGTAAGGAAGCACAAGGTAAGTAACTCTTTCATGTTTCTAAGTTAAATACAAGGTTATTGCATTGAATTATACATGAAAATTGTGGAGAAATTTGGAAATATTGAAGAAGACCTAGAAATGGTAATTTAGATTTTTAGCCACGAATTTGAGCATGAAATTTAGAGTAAATTGTATATTTGAACTAGTAAAGCTATGGGTAGAATATATTTTCGAGAAATTTTGGATTCCGGCATGTGAGCCCGAGGGAATTTTGGTCATTTCACCGAGTGAGGTTGGGAAATTATATAATTTGGAATTTGTTGCAATATTAGAGTATATTATCATTGGTTTGCTGTTATTTGGATAGTTTTGGGGCGTTGTGCGTCCGTTGGAGTCGTCGGAAGGGCTTGGAAGTCGGTTATGGAATTTCGGAGCGAGGTAAGTCTCCTTTCTAACTTTGTGAGGGGAATTGTCCCCCTAGGTGAATTAATTAGGTATATGCTATTATCTACGGGGGCTACGTACGCACGAGGTGACGGGAGTCCGTGCGTGGCTACTATTAAGCCATGTCCGGGTAGTCTAGGACCCACTAGCATGCCTTATGTATTGTACCTGTGATCCTTCCTGTAATATTAAACTGCTAATATAATCGAAATCGTAATTGAATATCTAAAGAAGACTAGAGTTCATTTTCTTAATCATCTAGAAAGAGAATTGATTCCTCCGTGGATAATTGTATACCTGGTAGGGTTATATTATGGAATATCATTAAACTTGGCAACTGAGTTTCAAAACAAATATTTAAAAGCTATATTTCATGTTCCTTTAAGAAGAATTTTATCACTTTCCTGAGAAAAACTGCTTTCTTGATAAAAATACAGATTTATTATGTGGATATGTGTACATCTGAGCACCTGAGTCGAACGTATGATTCACGAGCAGGCTAGCCTTATTATTTTATGTATAACCGCGTCGCATTATCGATTCGCGAGCAGGGGAGATAGATGCATTTATGGTTCGAGCCGTTCGACCCTCGGCAGTGAACAGTTTATTATTGTTGGTCCGCATCGTTCGACCCTCGGCATTGCTTGCGCATGATATTTACTGTGTAGTTGCTATGTTTTTGCTTGATTACTGGCCTGGAATTTTAAGTTGTCAACTGAAATGATAGAGATTTAAAGTTATTGTAACGACCCGGTCAGTCATTTTAAGAATAGCACCCCGATCCCCTATTAACCGCTTCTCCCATGTCTATATATGTTATTGGAACTTGTCGGAGCATTGAGTGATGAAATCCGCGGTGATTTTGGACACATAGTCTATAAATGTGGAATTTAGCTTTAGAAATCTTGCAGTAGCTAGAGCTGTGTGAAGACGAATCCGGAATGGAATTCCGTCGACTCCGTTAGCTCCGTTGGGTGATTTCCGGGTTAGGAGCGTGTTCGGATGTGTTTTTGAAGTCGGTTGTGGATTTTAGGCTTGAATTGGCGAAAGTTAGAATTTCGGCGATTTTGGCCGATAGGTGAAATTTTGATATTGGACTCGGAATGGAATTCCGAAAGCGACAGCAGGTCCGTGATGTCATTTATGACCTGTGTGCAAAATTTGAGGTCATTCGGATGAGTTTAGACGTGTTTCGGCACCGGATGTGGATTCTAGAAATTTCATAAGTTCTTAGGCTTGAATCTATGCATAATTGGTTATTTTGATGTTATGAGATGTGTTTTTAAGGCTCGACCAAGTTTGAACAAGGTATTAGGGTTAGTTGGTAGGTTTGGTTGAGGTCCGGGGGACCTCGGGGTTGTTTCGGATGCCCAACGGGTGAGTTTGAGACTTTGTGAACAGCTGAACCATTCTAGTTTTGATGTCTCGCACCTGCGATGGTATTTCCACAGGTGCGAAGGGGTGCCGCAGGTGCGACCCCAGGTCATTTAATGACTTTTCGCACCTGCGATTGGGTTTCCGCAGGTGCGATTCCAGTGTCGCAGGTGTAAAATTTCTGGGTTGGTTATACCAAAAATCCGAGAGTTTGAAATTCATAATTCCAAAATCGATTGTGAGCTCGGAACTTGGCGATTTTCAGTGGGATTTGAAGAGGAGAATCATAGGTAACATTTTCTAACGTTAATCCATTTGTATATCAATAATCTCTATCAATTTCCTCAATCTAATCAATGAAATTGGATGAAAAACCATGAAATTGGGAGGAATTTTTCCTAAGTAGAAATCCGAGGATTTAAGGAGATTTAGACGTCAGATTTTGTTGATTCTTGTTCGAGTGGGTTCATGAGGGAATGGGTGTTCGGGAAATATAAATTTTACCCGATTCCGAGATGTGGGCCCGGAGGACTTTTTGGGTGTATTTCCTAATTTCGCGTATTAGCTTATAAATAATTAGCTATTTTGTTCCCTTGAAGTGATATTTACACCATGCAATCGATTTGAATAGATTTGGGTGACCCAGAGTTAGATACTCATAGCAAGAGCGTGGTATTGAGTTGATTAGCGCAGTCAAGGTAAGTGGCTTGCCTAATTCTGTGTTGGGGACTTCCCCTTAGGCATTTTTATACTGATTTTGTTACGTGGACGCCGTGTATGTGAGGTGACGAGTGCGTACACGGGTCATTGTTGCTAAAATCCTAATTTTACTCCCATGAAATCGCTAATTTTCATTCATATATTACAGTTTCCTATCTTAATTGAGTAGATAGCTTAAGAGTAAGCATGCCTACCTGTTCTGACTTGATTTCCTCTTATTTGCTACTAGTCGCACCATGCTTAGGTTGATTCACTCTATTCTTGCCTGTTGTTTTCCTGGACTGTTTAATTAAGCCATAATTGACATACTTCTGCTTTGCATATTTAAATTGGGACTACGGATCGAGATCCGGGAGCTTTCCCCCTGTACTGCATTTCATATTTAAATTGGGACTACAGACCGAGATCCGGGAGCTTTCCGCCTGTACTGAAATGCATATTTAAATTGGGACTACGGACGGAGATGAGAGATTTCCCCCTGTACTGCATAGCATATTTAAATTGGGACGACGGACTGAGATCTGGGAGCTTTCCCCGTGTACTGCATTGCACATTTACTGTTGAGATATATGCTGTGCTGAGCCGAGGGCTCTCTTTCTGTTGTTTATTTTCCTGTTTTCATTAATCCTGTGTATCATTGCTTATCTATATTTCACTGTTTTAAATTGTATATTGACTTGTTTTAAAAAAAATTCAGTAGGGCCTTAACCTGACCTCGTCACTACTTGACTGAGGTTAGACTTGGCACTTATGGAGTACCGAATGTGGAGTACTCACGCCCTTTCCTGCGCATGTTTTCCCCATGTGCAGATCCAGGTACCAGTACCCAGTATCGTGTCTAGGAGTCGTTCTAGCAGCAGCCAGGAGACCGCGAGGTAATTCTGCCGCGTCCGCAGAATCCCACGAGTGACCTTCTACTCTAGTATAGGCATAGAAGACTTATGTATTTCTCCATTGTTTCATTGTATAGAGCTACATTCTACATTTAGTATAGAGCTTGTGACTATAGTGACATTCCGGATTTTGGGAAGTGAAAGTGTATATGCTGAGCAACTATGTTATATCTACTTGAGTTCTTTTCTGTCTTATTTTTATTGATTCTATCATTTTCCGCAAATTTTAGGCTTACCTAGTCGTAGAGACTAGGTGCCGCCAAGATACCTTTCGGAGGGCAAAATGGGTCATGACAAGTTGGTATCAGAGCGTCTAGGTTCATAGGAGTCACAAGTCACAAGCCGGTTTATTAGAGTCTCGCGGATCGGTGCAGAGACGTCCGTATCTATCTCCGAGGGGCTATGTAACTGTTAAGAACAATCAAATTATTTGGAATTCCTTATCGTGCTAGTTACTGTCATCAAATTCTTAAACTCTATTATGTTCTTGCTTGCATATGGTTCGTACACGTACCGGATGTACTGATGACCAGATACCCGAGCCCCCAGTCAGTCCACCAGAGGCAGGGGCCGAGGCAGGGGACGAGCACCGGCTAGAGAAGAGGCAGAGGATCCCCCAGCAGCTACAGTTGGAGGGGCACATGAGGTCCCTACTGTTACTCCAGACCTCTAGGAGACATTGACTCAGCTCTTGAGTGCCTTCAGTACTCTGTCTCAGGCGGGTCTACTCCCCATAACTCCAACTACATCCCAGGCCGGAGGAGGGACATAGACTCCCGCAACTTGTACTCTTGAGCAGAGGTTTCATATTGCGAAGGTTCCAGAGTATATTCCTATGCCCCCAGCAGCTCCAGCTCAGCATGAGACTAGGATAGCTGTTCCTGAGGCAGAGCAGCTCTGACTTGAGAGGTACAAGAAGTACCACCCACCCGAGTTCAGCGGACTAGCTTCAGATGACGCCCTGGGTTTTCTTGAGGGGTGTCATCGCATTCTCTGCACTATGGGTATTGTGGAAACGAGTGGGGTTTCTTTCACTACCTTCCAGTTGATGGGAGCAGCTTATCAATGGTGGCGCGCTTTTGAGCTTAGTATCCCGGACGAGGCAGCTTCACTTACTTGGACTCAGTTTTTTGAGATGTTCTTACTTGAGTTTGTCCCTCAAAGCTTCAGGGATGCTTGGCGTACAGATTTTGAGCAGCTACGCCAGGGTGCCATGACTGTGTCAGAGTATGCAGTTCGTTTCAGAGATTTGGCTCACCATGCACCAGCTTTGGTTGTCACTGTCAGGTCGTGAGTATTGCCCAGAGGATTGAGACTATGTTAGCCTGGGACAGGGAGGAGAGAGAGGCCAAGAGGTCTCGAGAGACTAATCATTTTTCAGGAGCCCGTGCACCAGCAGCACGCTATGGTAGGGGTTTTGTGAGTTACCCTATTCATTCAGCTCTCCCAGCAGCCAGCAATATTCCAGCTCCTCCTAGACCTCAGGAACCTTATTATGCACCACCAGTATCTCAGGTGCCTCCTGCTCGAGGTGCTATCACTTTCCAGTCCAGCAGGCCAGTTCAGAATCAGTAGTGGCCGCCACGTCCTCCGAGGGGTTGCTTTGAGTGTGGTGACCCTCATAATATGATCAGAGATTTCCCCAGAGCAAGGAGGGGTGCACCACCTCAGACTTATCAGGGTGCACCCCCTCAGACTTATCAGGGTGCACCCCCTCAGACTTATCAGGCTCCACGTCTTCCACTAGGTCCTCCAGCTATTCTTCCAGCCCCAGCTGCTACCCCACCACCTCAGGCAGCTCGAGGTGGAGGTCGGGGAGGTCGAGGTTGCCCTAGAGGGGGAGGCTAGGCTAGGTACTATTCTCTTCCGGCCCGGTCCAAGGCCATTGCTTCAGATTCAGTCATTACAGGTATTATTCCCGTTTTTCATAGGGATGCATCGGTATTATTTGACCCAGGCTCTACAAATTCATATGTGTCTTCCTATTTGCTTCACATCTGGGTATATCCCGGGATTCTTTGAGTTCCCATGTTTATGTTTCTACTCCGGTGGGAGATTCTCTTGTTGTGGACCGCGTATATCGGTCATGTTTGATTGCTATAAGTGGTTTTGATACCAGAGCTGATTTACTACTACTCAGTATGGTAGATTTCGATGTTATATTGGGTATGGATTGGCTGTCTCCCTATTATGATATTCTTGATTGTCACGCCAAGACCGTGGCGCTGGCTATGCCAGGATTACCGAGGTTAGAGTGGAGTGGTTCCTTAGAGTATACTCCCCGCCGAGTCATTTCTTTTCTTAAGGCTCAGCGGATGGTCGAAAAAGGGTGTGATGCATATTTGGCTTATGTGAGAGATGTTAGTGCTGAGACCCTCTACAGTTGAGTCAGTTCCATTTGTCAGGAACTATTCTGATGTATTTCTAGCTGATCTTCCGGGTATGTCGCCCGATAGAGACATTGATTACGGCATTGACTTGTTGCCGGGCACTCAGCCCATTTTCATTCCTCCCTATCACATGGCTCTTCCTGAGTTAAAGGAGTTGAAGGAGCAACTACAAGAGGTGCTTAAAAAGGGATTCATCAGACCTAGTGTATCACCTTGGGGTGCTCCAGTGTTATTTGTGAAGAAAAAAGATGGCTCGATGCGTATATGTATTGACTACCGACAGCTGAATAAGGCGACAGTGAAGAACAAGTACCTATTGCCTCGCATTGATGATCTATTTGACCAGTTACAGGGTGCTAGGGTGTTCTCCAAAATTGATCTGCGTTCGGGTTATCCTCATTTGAAGATTCGGGAGCCGGATATCCCGAAGACTGCCTTCAGGACCAGATATGGCCACTATGAGTTCCTTGTTATGTCATTTGGGCTGACCAATGCGCCAGCAGCCTTCATGCACCTGATGCACATCATATTTCAACCTTATCTTGATACTTTCGTCATTGTATTCATTTATGACATTCTGGTATATTCTCGGTCCCAGGAGGACCATGAGCAGCACTTGAGGACCGTGTTTCAGACCTTGAGGGAGAAGAAGTTGTATGCCAAGTTTTCTAAGTGTGCATTTTGGATTGATTCTGTGGCATTCCTAGGCCACGTGGTGTCTTCAGATGGGATCAAGGTAGATCCGAAGAAGGTGGAGGCGGTACAGAGTTGGCCTAGACCGTCCTCAGCTACTGAGATCCGCAGTTTCCTCGATTTGGCTGGGTATTATTGCCGTTTTATGGAGGGATTTTCATCCATTTCAGCGCCTATGACCAGACTGACCCAGAAGGGTGCATCTTTTATATGGACTGAGGAGTGTGAGGAGAGCTTTCAGAAGCTCAAGACAACCCTGACTACAGCTCATGTGTTGGTTTTGCCTACCAGTTCCGGGTCCTATACAGTTTATTGTGATGCTTCGAGGATTGGCTTGGGAACGGTGTTGATGCAGGACGGTAGGGTGATTGCCTACGCGTCCAGACAGTTGAAGGTTCATGATAAAAACTACCCTGTTCATGATCTCGAGTTGGCAGCGATTGTTCACGCCCTGAAAATATGGCGTCATTATTTATATGGTGTTCCCTGTGAGATATTCACAGATCACCGGAGTTTGCAGCACATATTCAGGCAGAAGGATCTAAATTTGTGCCAGCGTAGGTGGTTGGAGTTGCTAAAAGGCTATGACATCACTATATTATACAACCCGGGGAAGGCCAATGTGGTGGCCGACGCCTTGAGTCGCCGGGCGGAGAGTTTGAGGAGTTTGGCATACCTTAATGCAGCTGAGAGGTCTCTAGCCTTAGATGTTCAGTCCTTAGCCAGTTAGTTCGTGAGATTGGATCTTTCTGAGCCTTGCCGGGTATTAGCCTTTGTGGTTTCTCTATCTTACCTTCTTGACCGTATCAGAGAGCGCCAGTATGATGACCCCCACCTTTTGGTTCTTCAGGACAGAGTCCGACGAGGTGATGCCAGGGATGTGAACATAGGAGATGACGGGGTGAGGAGGATGCATGGTCGTATTTGTGTGCCCAACGTGGATGGGCTTCGGGATTTGATTCTTGAGGAGGCACATAATTTGCGATATTCCATCCATCCAGGCACCGCAAAGATGTACCAGGATCTGAGACAGCACTATTGGTGGCGAAGGATGAAGAAGGATATAGTGGAGTTTGTAGCCAAGTGTCTCAACTGTCAGCAAGTCAAATGTGAGCATCAGAGACCGGGAGGGTTACTTCAGCAGATTGAGCTTCCAGAGTGGAAGTGGGAGCGGATCACCATGGACTTTGTGGTTGGACTTCCTCGGACTTTGAGGAAGCATGATGCTATTTGGGTGATTGTGGATCGGCTGACCAAATCAGCCCATTTCATTCCAGTACTGACTGCATATTCATCGGAGAGGTTGGCTGAGATTTATATCATAGAGATTGTTCGCCTCCATGGTATTCCAGTATCTATCATTTCAGACAGAGGTACACAATTCACTTCACGGTTCTGGAGAGCCGTTCAGCAGGAGTTAGGCACCAGGGTAGAGTTGAGCACATCTTTTCACCATCAGACGGACGAGCAGTCCGAGCGCATGATTCAGATTCTCGAGGATATGCTTCGTGCCTGTGTGATATATTTTGGAGGGTCATGGGTCGATACTTGCCTCTTGCAGAGTTTTCTTATAACAACAACTACTAGTCCATCATTCAGATGGCGTCGTATGAGGCTTTGTATGGTAGGCGGTGCAGGTCTCCCGTGGGGTGGTTTGAGCTGGGCGAGGCTCGATTGTTGGGTACAGACTTGGTTCAGGATGCCCGGGACAAGGTGAAGCTGATTCAGGAGAGACTTCGCACAGCTCAGTCCAGGCAGAAGAGCTATGTGGACCAGAAGGTTCGTGACTTGGCATTTATGGTTGGTGATGGGGTTTTGCTTCGAGTATCGCCTATGAAGGGCGTCATGAGGTTCGGGAAGAAAGGCAAGCTGAGTCCGAGATTTATTGGCCCTTTTGAGGTTTTGCGACGTGTTGGGGAGGTTGCTTATGAGCTAGCCCTGCCACCCAGCCTAGCAGGGGCTTAACCGGTGTTCCACGTCTCCATGCTACGGAAGTATCACGGTGACCCAACTCATGTTTTGGATTTCAGTTCAGTCCAGTTGGACAAGGAACTATCATATGTTGAGGAGCCTATAGCTATATTGGACAGGCAGGTCAGAAAGCTCAGATCGAAGAATATTGCCTCGGTTAAGGTTCAGTGGAGGGGTCATCCAGTCGAGGAGGCGACTTGGGAGACCGAGCAGGATATGCGGAGTCAGTACCCTTATCTTTTCACAGCTTTAGGTATGTTTCTATACTCGTTCGAGGACGGACGATTTCTTAATAGGGGGAGGATGTAACGACCCGGTTGGTCTTTTAAAGAATTAGCACCACGATCCCCTATTAATCGCTTCTCCCGTGTCTATTTATGTTATTGGAACTTATCAGAGCATTGAGTGATGAAATCTGGGGTGATTTTGGACACATAGTCCATAAATGTGGAATTTAGCTTTAGAAATCTAGCCGTAGATAGAGCTGTGTAAAGACGAATCTGTAATGGAATTATGTCGCCTCCGTTAGCTCCGTTGGTGATTTCATGGTTACGAGCGTGTTCGGAATGTGTTTCCGAGGTCGGTTGTGGATTTAGGCTTGAATTGGAGAAAGTTAGAATTTCGGCAATTTCAGCCGATAGGTGAAATTTTGATATCGGACTCGGAATGGAATTCTGAAAGTGACAACAGGTCCGTAATGTCATTTATGACCTGTGTGCAAAATTTGAGGTCATTCGGATGAGTTTAGACGTGTTTCGGCACCAGATGTGGATTCTAGAAATTTCATAAGTTCTTAGGCTTGAATCTATGCATAATTGATTATTTTGATGTTATGAGATGTGTTTTTAAGGCTCGACCAAGTTTGAATAAGGTATTAGGGTCATTTGGTAGGTTTGGTTGAGGTCTCGAGGGCCTCGGGGTTGTTTCGGATGCCCAACGGGTGAGTTTGAGACTTTGTGAACAGCTGACCATTTTGGTTCTGATGTCTCGCACCTGCGATGGTATTTCCGTAGGTGCGTACACGCAGGTGCGACCCCAGTTCATTTAATGAATTTCCGTACCTGCGGTTGGGTTTCCGCATGTGCAATCCCAGTGTCACAGGTGCAAAATTTCTGGGCTGGTTATACTAAAAATCTGAGGGTTTGAAATTCATAATTCCAAAATCGATTGTGAGCTCGGAACTTGGCGATTTTCAGTGGGATTCGAAGAGGAGAATCATAGGTAACGTTTTCTAACCTTAATCTATTTGTATATCAATAATGTCTATCAATTTCCTCAATCTAATCAATGAAATTGGATGAAAAACCATGAAATTGGGAGGAATTTTCCCCGAGGACTTAGGGAGATTTAGACGTCGGATTTTGTTGATTCTTATTCGAGAGGGTTCATGAGCGAATGGGTGTTTGGGAAATATATATTTAAGCGATTCCGTGACGTGGGCCCGGGGGACTTTTTGGGCGAATTTCCTAATTTCGCGTATTAACTTATAAATAATTAGCTATTTTGTTCCCTTGAAGTGATATTTACACCATGCAATCGATTTGAATAGATTTGGGCCACCTAAAGTCAGATACTCGTGGCAAGAGCGCGGTATTGAGTTGATTAGCGCAGTCAAGGTAAGTGGCTTGCCTAATTCTGTGTTAGGGACTTCCCCTTATGCATTTTTATACTGATTTTGTTACGTGGACGCCGTGTACGTGAGGTGACGAGTGCGTACACGGGTCATTGTTGCTAAAATCCTATTTTTACTCCCATGAAATCGCTCATTTTCATTCATATATTATTGTTTCCTATCTTAATTGAGTAGATAGCTTAAGATAAGCATGCCTACCTGCTCTGACTTGATTTCCTCTTATTTGCTACTAGTCGCACCATGCTTAGGTAGCTTCACTCTATTCTTGCCTGTTATTTTCCTGGACTGTTTAATTAAGCCATAATTTACATACTTCTTCTTTGCATATTTAAATTGGGACTACGGATCGAGATCCAGGAGCTTTCCCCCTGTACTGCATTTCATATTTAAATTGGGACTACGGACCGAGATCCGAGAGCTTTCCCCCTGTACTGCATAGCATATTTAAATTGGGACAAAGGACTGAGATCCAGGAGCTTTCCCCGTGTACTTCATTGCACATTTACTGTTGAGATATATGTTGTGTTGAGCCGAGGGCTCTCTTGCTGTTGTTTATCTTCCCGTTTTCATTAATCCTGTTTTGCTTATCTATATTTCACTATTTTAAATTGTATATTGACTTGTTTTAAAAAAAACTTAGTAGGGCCTCAACCTGACCTCGTCACTACTTGACTGGGGTTAGACTTGTCACTTACGGAGTACCGAATGTGGAGTACTCATGCCCTTTTCCTGCGCATGTTTTCCCCATGTGCAAATCCAGGTACTAGTACCCAGTATTGTGGCTAGGACTCGTTCTAGCAGCATCCAGGAGACCGCGAGGTAATTCTGCCACGTCCGCAGAATCCCATGAGTCCCCTTCTACTATAGTATAGGCATAAAAGACTTATGTATTTATCCACTATTTCATTGTATAGAGCTACATTTGGTACAAAGATTGTGACTATAATGACATTCCGGGTTTTGGGAAGTGAAAGTGTATATGCTGAGCAGCTATGTTATATCTACTTGAGTTCTTTTTTGTCTTTATTTTTATTGATTCCATCATTTTTCGTAAATTTTTGGCTTACCTAGTCGTAGAGACTAGGTGCCGTCACGATACCTTTCGGAGGGCAAAATGGGTCGTGGCATTTATTAAAGATTTTTGGAAGAAGTTGTTCCTTCCGGTTAATTATTTGTTATTTGATCAAATCACCCATGTTGATTAATTGTTATTAATATGATGAAGATTTAAAGTGTTAAATGTGGAAGAGTTGATATTATTTATTCCTGAACTTAATAAATTGCCTATGATAATCATGCTTAGTGTCAAACTTGAATACACTAAATTGACTTCTAGCAAGTTTCTAATTCGACCTCTCGTCACTACCTCTCTGAGGTTAGGCGGATGACTTACTGAACACGTTGTTTTTGTACTCATGCTACACTTGCTGTGCATTTTTATTGCACAGGTTCTTCCATAGCGATGTGGAGGATTTGGAGACTTAGGCGAGCTGCATCATCCGGAGGCGATCCGCAGCTGACAGAATCTCCCTCATACTGTATTACATTATTTTAAATTTCCTTGTCAACTTGTATTTCAGACAAGCTTTGTAGAAATTGTAAAATTCTTAGAAATTGCTCATGTACTTGTGACACCGGGTTCTGAAATGTGCTGGGATATATTTGTTAAAATAGGACTATTTAAACCATTGTATTTACTTAACAGATTTTATTTAGTTAATATGTAATAAAGTGAAAGGAAATTATTTTCATAAATGTTAAAACCAAAAATTATTTCAATTAATTAATGATTGGCTTGCCTGACAACGATGTCTGGTGCTATCACGACCTTATGGATTTTGGGTCGTGACAACATGGTATCAGAGTGCTAGGTTCCCGTAGGTCTCACGAGTCATGAGCAAGTCTAATAGAGTCTTGCGGATCGGTACAGAGACGTCTGTACTTATCTTCGAGAGGCCACAGGGCTGTTAGGAGTACTTCTCTTCTTGATTCCTCATTGTGCGATTCGATTCCTTTAAGGCTTATGCCTATGTTCATTCTTACTCAATCTTACGCGTCACAAAACGCTTGCTATGAATCAGGAAATTTGAGGAATTGAAATGGTGCTACGGATGTAATTCGAGATGTTTCCATGTGTTATTGGTTGGGGCTGTTGTTATGGCCCTATAAAAGAATACTATGTTGTATCAGATCAGTAGCTATGTTTCTAGGAGCCTTAAGGCTATGCTCAGGTAGTGATGATGCTTGCAATTGGTTATCGCGAGATGTCGATATGATGATAGAGTGCTTTCCCGTATGTTGGGGGTGATGAATGGTTTGAAGGGAGGTATTCTCAGAATGTGATTTCGAGATTTCGGTATTTTAGTTCCGGCAGAGGATAGGCATTTGGATTATGAATGGTCCGGTTGGGGTTGATAAAGTAGTAAGACTTGGTGTCTTCAAGTGAGGTGGGATATTGATGCGAGACTAAAATCCATAGTTTAACATGTGATATACCGTACATTTGAGGTGCATTAATGATAAAAATACACTTGTTATGTGCTTAATAAATTTTATTTTATGTGTAGGTGAATTGGAGATGGAAACGGAGCTAAAGGGATGCAAATACGTCGAAAAATACGCGAAAGGAGACACCCGGGCGATAGAGCCCTACAACCTGACCCTACCTGGCGTTAGCCAGGACTTAGGGCTGAAACTCCAGCCCTACCCTGGCGTTAGCCAGGCGTTAGGGCTGAAACGCCAGCCCTAGCCTGGCGTTAGCCAGGCCTTAGGGTCCAAACGCCCGGGGTTCCCAGTTCGGCCAAATTCGAGTTTTGACGAGTTTAAGTGTTTCCCGGTTGAAATAGAAGTCTCCTACATGGTTAGGGTTCGCCCTAAACATATAAATAGACACCAAACAACACAACTTGAAGGGGGCGGAGGAGATTCGGAAGGATTTCGAAGGATTCAACTAGAAAATACCATAGAGGTGACAAACATTGATTTCTACATCTAGTATTCATTACTTTGTATTTCAATTATGCAATTTATTTTAGTTTTGATTCTCAATAACATGAGTAGCTAAATTCTTTAGTCTAGGGTTTTGGTAGAACCCGTTGGGGATGAATTCATTGTGATATTAATATATTTTGGTTGATTAATCTCTTTTTGTTCAACTACGTTCTTATTATAGTTGATTGAAAGGGCCCTTGATTAACTATTCCTATTTATTATGTATCTACTTGAGAGAGAGTGCATATTTAGGTAGTTGCTTGAACAACACCACTCCCGGAGTATAGACGAAAGTCATAACCGAGGGTTTAGAGGTTAGATTAGAGATAACGATACCTCGGGTGCAATCTAAAGTGAACTGTATTGCGATCTAGCTAGCGTAACTTGAGAGAGTGCGTTTAGTAAATTATCATAATTACTTGAGAGAGATTTATGATAGTTAGAGCGTTCATGATTGACAGAGATAGCCAATTAAACTATAAGACATATCCAAGGAAGAATTCACCAACGGGGGAAACCATAACCTTAGACCCTTTATTATCATTGTTACATTAAATTGTTAGTTAATTGCTAGTTTATTATTATTGATTGTAGAATTAGTTAAACATCACCAAATTGATATTCAAAGTCTTGAGAAACTTGATTTAGCAACAGTTTAGTATTTTATAGACTCAATTGATACGTAAATTCCCTGTGGGATCGACTTTGGGCGTAATACCCCGGATTATATTTGCAACGCCCGCTTAGTCTTCTACAAGACATAGTTGAGCGTGATCAAATTTTGGCGCCGTTGCCGGGGAATTAACGGTATTATCAATTGAGTTGAAAGAAATACAAAATTCTGAAACATAGTCAATTTTCTTTAAAATTTTCGTTTTCACATTGAACGTTTAACGTTTGCTAAGTGTTGCAGGTGCATGCCTAGAAACTCATCGAGGACTGGTGAAGTAATTGAAGCCTTATCAGACCCTGAGAAAGTTTTCAGGACCATAAACCGGACCAACCGAAAAAGCAAACATCAACCACAAATTGAACAAATTGAAACCGACATGGAAGATCAACACAACCGGAATAATCATAGGGATGATGTGGTAGACCCAATCGCTCAAATAGGGTCAGAGGCTCCTTTATATGACTGGGCACAACCCACAGCTGAGAATCTGGCCACACCAATACTGGTTCCTCAAATACAGGCCGAGTCCTTTCAGATTACAAATAATATGCTGCACTTATTGCAGAACAAAGGGCTATTCTCAAGGTCGTACATTGAAGACCCCCAACAGCATTTAAAGAACTTCCTGTCAATTTGCAAAACTCAAAGGCAACCAAACGTTACTTAGGAGGCAATAAAACTATTGTTGTTTCCATTCTCAGTGACTGGTGCTGCCCAGACTTGGCTTAACTCACTCCCCATCAATTCCATTACTACATGGGAGGAGTTAGTCAAGCAGTTCGTGAACAAGTTTCATCCACCCAACAAAACTGCTCAACAAATTGATGAAATCTTGAGCTTTAGACAGAAACCAGTGGAAACATTACAAGAGACATGGGTAAGATTTAAGAGTATGCTGGTTGTCTGTCCACATCATGGAATTCCAGAGCGAATGTAGGGGCAGCGTTTTTACATGGGTTTGGCTGATACTGTGAAAGCAAATGTTGATGCTTCAGCTGGTGGAGCATTCCTGAGCAAATCATGGAAAGAGAGTCAAATATTACTTGATAAAATGGCATAGAATTCAGGATGGACAACAA
>ML439765.1:49693-74664 GCA_005239525.1 Nicotiana knightiana | reverse complement strand
CTTTAAGTGGAAAAACTCCCGTACCCCCCTTTGGGGCGTATAAAAAAGGAGGTGTGACAATAATTAGGTGTCCTTGTAAAAAGTGCAAGTGTTTGAATTTTTTGGGTTTGGAGGATGTTACAACTCATCTTTATAGAAAGGGGTTTATGGATAATTATTTTATGTGGACTAGTCATGAAGAGGTTGATGGTACTGATGGTGTATTTCATAAAGCAGTTGTCGGTGAAAGTAGTAGTTCGGTGGAGAATAACATTCAACATCCTAGATACAATGAAATGGTTGCGGATGCTTTTGGGATGCTCTTTGATTTTGAAATCCATGAAATTTTTGAACAACCTCTTAACGAAGAGGAAAAATATTTTTATGAACAGTTAGAGGCCGCTAGTCGTCCATTAAGGGAAGGGAGTATGCACTCGCAATTGTCTGTTGCGGTTAGATCATTAGGTATCAAAACAGATACCAATATTTCTCAAGCGGAAAAGATTCTTTCATTGGCTTTATGAGTGAACTAGTTGACCCAACTTTCAACATACCCGAAGATTTCTATGTCACGACCCAAAACCAACTCAATCATGATGGCACCTATCATGGAACTAGGCAAGCCGACATACTCTCAACAATATGATTTTTCATTAAAAATTTAAATAATAACCTTTTTCAAGTTGAAATTCTGAATAAAAGAGATAAATTCAAAACCAAAATGCGGAAAATAAAACCCCAATATCGGGTGTCACTAAGTCATGAGCCAATACTACATATGTTCTGTAATATAATAAGACATCATAGTCTGAGAATAGTCAAAATACTCTAGAAGGAATGTAAGGAAGGAGAAAGGCGGGACTGCGATCGCTAGGAAACTACCTCGCTATCTCCAATAAAGTCTGTGACTGGAATAGTCAACAGCTGCTACCGTGGCCTGAGATACCTGAATCTGCACACAAGGTGCAGGGGGTAACGTGAGTACACCAACTCAGTAAGTAACAAGTCAAAACTATGGACTGAATGGTAATGACAGACTAAACCTCAACAAGCGAAAACCAAAATGTACAGTAAAGTAGACATGTTTTCCATTCAGGTATTCAGCTCAAGAAGTAATGTAATGCAAATCTGAACAATGTAAAGTAATAAGCTCCACATATCTCTGAGTGCCAATGCACAGAATGCATGAAAATGTACCATGTACTCCCACTCCCATGTCCTCAAACACTCGGTACCGCATATGGCCATCTGGCCCAGGGAAATCCATCCCGGAACATACCCGATGCTGAATGTATAGTCACTCGGTACCGAGGAAAAAGGGTAATCCAACCTCTGCGGAGAAATCCATCTCCATGTATCAATACTTCGGACAAATCCATGTCCAGGGAAATCCATCCATCAATAATATCACATGCGCTAACTAGGGGTGTGTTACAGATTTTGGAGGGGCTCCTATAGCCCAAGCGTTATCACAATCATCAACATAACCGCTGCAGCATGGAGCCCCATCCCATAACTGTCACTCATAATCTGGCTCTCGGCCTCACTCAGTCATCACTCTCTATTCTCACACACACGGTCTCACAATGCTATGAAACTAGCCCGAAACAATGATATGACGTGCCAAATAATAACAACTGAGACTGATACATGATATGATATGCATGAATAAGGCTGAGTACAGAATATCAATGACACAAATGAGATGAAATCAAGAAACGACCACTCGGGTCTCAACAGTATCGGTGTGAAGCTCTAACAAGATATCTAGCATGAGTTACAACACATATACTTAATCACATGATAGAAACTGAATATCAGCAATAAATAATCATTAAGCGGTTCCATGGAATGAACGAGACCGCACTTCTCACGGTGCACGCCCTCATGCCTGCCACTTGGCATGCACGTCACCTCAATACTAATCACATAACACATAGCTCGGGGTTTCAAATCCTCATAACCAAGATTGGAAGCGTTACTTATATCAATCAAGTAAAAATCCTACTCCGGGCGACCTTGCCTCTCGACTCGGCCTCCAAACTTCTTGAATCTAACCAAAAGCAATACAATGAAATCAATATAGGCCAAGGAAACAATTCCACATGAAAAACTATCAATTTCAACTAAAATCCCGAAATTCACCCAAACCTGGCCCCCGTGCCCACGTCTCAAAATCCGACAAATATTACAAACTAAAAATCTCATTCACTCACGAGTCCAACCATACCAAATTTATCAAAATCCGACCTCGTTTTACCCCTCAAATCCCCAAATCAAACTCTCTAATTACCAAGCCCTAATGCCCTAAATTTCATCCCTAATTTCTACTAATAATATGCTTAAACAATTGAAAATTACTATAATCACGAGTATTAAGCTCAAACAACTTACCTCAATGTAAACCCCCTTGATTCCCTCGTCAAAACACTCCAAAACCTCCAAAACCGATTAGAAATTGTGAAGAATGACCAAAAATTCGTGAGGTCAAAAATTTATACCTTCTGCCCAGTACTTCCACATATGCGGTCCATTGGTCGCTTCTACGACGCTGCACCTGCAGAAATATCGCAGGTGCGGTCCTCACTTAACTCCCCAGAATCCTTTTATGCGGTACAATTCCTCGCACCTGCGTCCCCGCAGGTGTAGATACTCCCCAGCATCTGCGACTCCTCTCATGGTCCTTATTTTCCGCATCTCAGGCTGCCTCCATTGCATCTGCGACCTCGCACCTGTGGTCCCCACTCCGCAGGTGCGGAAACATCAGAAGCAGCAAACATCAGATGCTTAATTCCATCTCCAAACTCTCTGCCAACCATCCACAATCAGCCTGATGTCCTCGGGACCTCAACCAATAACACCAACAAGTCAAATACTAACATACAAACTAGGTCGAGCCTTCAGAACACTCAAAGCAACATCAAAACATCGAATCAACCTCGGATTCAAGCCTAATAATTCCTAAACTTCCATTTTCCTAAAATGACGTCGAAACCTACCAAATCACTTCCAAATGACCTGAAATTTTGCACACATGTCACAAGTGACACCACAAACCTACTCCAACTTCTAGAATCCCATTTCGACCCCGATATCTAATTTTTCCACTACCGATCAAAATCGCTGAATTTCGAAATTTTCCTAATTCAAGCCTAATTCTACCACGGGCCTCCAAAATATATTCATGTCGCACTCCTAAGTCCAAAATCACCTAACAGAGCTAACGGACCCATAAAAATTCAAACCCTGGCCCATTTACTCATAAGTCAATTTTCGATTGACTTTCCCAACTTAATTTTCTAAATAAGAGACTAAGTGTCTCATTCCACTCCAAATCTACTCTGGACCCAAGAAAACCAACCCGATGCAACATAATAAAGTTTAACAACACATAAAGAAGCAGAAGTAGGGAAAACGGGGCTATTACTCTCGGAACGACCGTCCGGGTCATTATATCCTCCCCTTCTGAAACAAACGTTAGTCCTCGAATGAGTCTAGAAACATACCCGGAGCCTCAAATAGGTGTGGATATTGCTCTGCATATCCCGCTCGGTCTCCCAGGTAGCCTCCTCCATAGGTTTCCCTATCTACTACACCTTTACCAAAGCTATGTCCTTTTACCTCAACCTTCGAACTTGACGATCAAAAATCTCCAGTGGCTCCACATCATAAGTCAAATCACCCTCCAACTGAATCGTGCTGAATTCCAAGACATGGGAAAGATCTCCAATATACTTCCGGAGCATGGAAACATGAAACACTGGATGCACACTCAACAAGCTGGGTGGCAAGGCAAGCTTATAAGCCACCTCTCATATCCTCTAAAGCACCTCAAAGGGCCTAATGAACCGAGGGCTCAACTTGCCCCTCTTCCCAAACCTCGTAACACCCTTCATAAATGATACCTTCAGCAAAACCTTCTCCCCATCCATAAAAGACACATCATAGACCTTCCTGTCTGCATAGCTCTTGTGCCTAGACAGCGCAATGCGAAGTCGCTCCTGAATCAATTGCACCTTATCTAGAGCATCCTGCACCAAATTTGTACCCAAGATTCAACCCGTCTCAAACCAACCAACCGGAGATCTTCACCTTCTCCCATATAAATCCTCGTACGGATCCATCTGAATACCCGACTGATAACTATTATTATATGAAAACTCCACGAGTGGTAGAAACTGGTTCCATGAACCTCAAAAGTCAATAACACAAGCGCGCAACATGTCCTACAAAATCTGAATAGCGCGCTCAGACTGCCCATCCATCTGAGGGTGAAAAGATGTGCTCAACTCAATCTGAGTACCCAACTCCCACTACACGGCCCTCCAAAACTACGATGTGAACTAAGTACCTTTATCAGAAATGATGGAAACTGGGATACCATACAGATGAACAATCTCTCAAATATAAAGCTCAGCTAATCGCTCAAAAGTGTAAGTAGTACCAACAGGAATGAAGTGCGTGGATTTGGTCAGCTGATCCACAATAACCCATATAGCATCGAACTTCCTCGAAGTTCGTGGGAGTCCAACTAAAAAGTCTGTGGTGATCCGCTCCCACTTCCACTCCGTAATATCTAATCTATGAAGCAAGCCACCCGGTCTCCGATGCTCTTACTTAACTTGCTGACAGTTGAGACACCGAGCGACAAATCTGACTATATCCTTTTTCATCCGCCTCCACCAATAGTGTTGTCTCAAATCCTAGTACATTTTTGCGGCACCCGGATGGATGGAATACCGCGAGCCGTGGGCCTCCTCAATAATCAACTCCCGAAGCCCATCCACATTAGGCACACATATCCGGCCCTGCATCATCATCACACCGTCATCACCAATTGTCACATCCCTAGCATCACCTCGTCGAACCTTGTCCTGAAGAACGAGCAACTGTGGGTCATCATACTGGCGCTCTCTAATACGGTCATAAAGAGAAGACTTGGAGACTATGCAATCCAAAACCCGACTAGGCTACAAAATATCCAATATCACAAGCTGGCCCGCTAAGGCTTGAACATCCAATTCTAAAGGTCTCTCTGCTGCTTGAAGATATGCTAAACTTCCCAAACTCTCTGCCCGATGACTCAAGGCATCGGCCACCATATTGGCCTTCCCCAGATGGTATAGAATAGTGATATCATAGTCCTTAAGAAGATCTAACCATCTCCGCGGACGAAAATTAAGGTCCTTCTGCTTAAACAGGTGATGCAGGCTCCAGTGGTCAGTATAAATCTCACAATGGACCCCATACAATAATGAAGCCAAATCTTTAAGGCGTGAACAATGGTTTCTAACTCAAGATCATGCACCGAATAATTCTTCTCATGGATCTTCAACTGGCGTGAGGCGTAGTCAATCACCCTACCCCCTGCATCAAAACACAACTAATGTCTATCCTAGAGGCATCACAATACACGGTATAAGAACCTGAAGCTGATGGCAGAACTAACACTGGAGTTTTGGTCAAAGAAGCCTTGAGTTTTTGAAAGCTCTCATCACACTCGTCCGACCACCTGAATGGAGCACCCTTTTGGGTCAATCTGTCAAGGGCGAAGCGATAGATGAAAATCCCTCCACAAAGCGATGGTAATATCCAGCCAAGCCAAGGAAGCTCCTAATCTCTGTAGCTGAGAATGGTCTAGGAAAACCCTACACCGCCTCTATCTTCTTCGGATCCACCTGAATACCCTCACTGGACACCACGTGCACGAAGAATGCTACCGAGCCAAGCCAAAACTCACACTTGGAGAATTTTTCATAAAGCCTCTCCTCCCTCAATCTCTGTAATACAGTCCTTAAATGTTGAGCATGCTCCTCCTGGCTACGAGAGTACACCAGAATGTCATCAATGAACACAATGACGAAGGAGTCTAAATATGGCTTGAATACACTTTTCATCAAATGTATGAACGCTGATGGGGCATTGGTCAGCCCAAAAGACATCACCAAGAACTCATAATGGCCATAACGGGTCCTAAAAGTTGTCTTAGGAATATCTTAATCCCGAATCTTCACTGGATGATACCCAGACCTCAAATCAATCTTAGAGAACACCCTCGCTCCCTGAAGTTAGTCAAATAAATCAACAATATGAGGAAAAGGATACTTGTTCTTGACCGTGACCTTCTTCAACTGCCTATAATCAATACACATTCTCATAGAACCATCTTTCTTCTTTACAAATAGAACCGGTGCACCCAAGGTGACACACTAGGACAAATAAACCCCTTATTTAGGAGTTCCTGAAGCTGTTCTTTCAATTCCTTCAACTCTACCGGTGCCATACGATATGGTGGAATAGAAATAGGCTGAGTGTTTGGCACCGATCAATACCAAAGTCAATATCCCTGTCAGGCGGCATCCCTGGCAGGTTTGCGGGAAACACATCCAGAAAATCGCGGACCATTGGAATAGAATCAGTAGTGGGAGTCTCTGCACTAACATCCCTCACAAAAGCCAAATAATATAAGCAACCCTTCTCAACCATACGCTGAGCCTTCAAGTATGCAATCACCCTGCTAGGCACATAATTTATGGAACCACTCCACTCAACCCTCAAAATATTCCGGCATCGCTTAGGTCACGGTCTTAGCGTGACAATCTAGAATAGCATGACATGGAGATAACCAATCCATGCCCAATATCACATAAAAGTCAACCATATTGAGCAACAACAAATCCAATCGGGTGTCCAGACCCTCAATAGACACCACACATGACCGATACACACGGTCCACAACAATAGTATCGCCCACAGGAGTAGACACATGAAAAGATGTAACTAAAGACTCACGGGGCATATCAAAAAAATGAGCAAAATATGATGAAACATGTGAATATGTGGAACCAGGGTCAAATAAGACTGAGGCATCTCGGTGACAGACTAATACAATACATGTGACCACGGCATCTGGTCTACCTGGGAGTACCATAGAAACGAGCCTGACCACCACTAGATCGACCTCCCTCTCTAGGGCGGCCCCTAGCTGACTGACCCTTCACCCCTAATTAGTTAGGTGGGTGATGAAGTAAAGGGAGCTGAAGTCGAGGGCTGACTCCTCTGCTGAGATGAACCTCCCGTAAGGCGGGGACAGAACCTCTTGATATGACCCAAATCTCCACACTCAAAGCAACATCTACCGACCATTGGCAATGGGGACTGAAGGGAGCCCCGAGCACTGGATACCCACTAGAAGAACCAGGCATAGATGAACCATGAGCCGAACTCTGAGGTGGAAGGGAACCGAAAAATGAATGGCCCTGATGGGATATGTGAGGGCCATGGCCAGATTATCCACCACGGTGACCTGGACGAGCTGACTGAGCAGGCCTGAATGCACGACCTCTACCGTGCTGGAGCTGACCTCCTGAAGGAATACCACCAAAACTACCAGATCCTCGAGGCCTCTTGGCCTCCCTCTCAACTCTCTCCTGGCAGCGAACTGACTCTATCTCTCGGGCGATGTCAACCACCTCCTCAAAAGAAGCACCAGACACCCTCTCTCTGGTCATAAGAATCCGTAGATGATAGGTGAGGGCGTCCACGAACCTTGTGATCCTCTCCCTGTCTGTAGGAACCTTCAAACAACATGAATGGCTAGCTCTGAAAATCTCATCTCATACTGTGTCACAGTCATATCGTCCTGATGCAACTACTCGAACTGCCTGCGCAGCTCCTCTATGCAGGGTTGTGGCAGATAATTCTCCAGAAAGAGAACGCAAAACCAGTGCCAGGTAAGGGGCGCCGTACCGAGAGGCCTACACCTGTTATAAGCCTCCCACCAAGTAAAGGCAGCTCCCAAGAACTGGAAGATAGTTAATGAGACCTCATTGGTCTCTAGAATGCCTGCTATCCGAAGAATACGCTGACACCTATCCAAGAAACCCTAGGCGTCCTCTTCCTCTGCACCGTTGAAATTCAGAGGTTGAAGTCTACCAAACCTCTCTAATCTATGTTGCTCGTCATCATGCATGACTGTAACCACATAATCCTGAGCAGGTGCAATCAGATGGGCTGGTGGTGTCTCCGGTGTCTGAAGTCCTTGAACCACCTACTCGGGTGTACGGGCGGTGGGAGTCTGAGTGCCTCCCCCGGCCTGAAAAGTAGCTGCGGCTGTAGTAACTGAGACCTCCTGCGCAAGCCAGTACACACTGATAAGATCTGAGGTAGGGCCTCCTGAAGGCCAGATATCACAATAGGCACTTTAGGTGCCTGAGCTGGTCCCGTTGAAGTATCTGCGGCTGGGACCTGATCTGCAGCAATGAGAGGGTCTACAGGTACTGCCCAGGCTGCTACGAGGCCTGCACCCCTACCCCTACCACTACCTTGACCGCGGCCTCTCACGGGCCTAACTGGTAACCTATCTGGTAGCACGTGTCCTCACCATCTATGAGAAAATGAAACAATAAAAGTTTAGTCACCAGAATCAATAGATTCTAATAGCAAGAATTCAAGAATGTGAGATTTTTCCTAAGGGTTCTGTACCCTCTCGAAGATAAGTACGGACGTCTCCGCACCAATCCGCAAGACTCTACTAAACCTGCTCATGACTTGTGAGACCTATGTAACCTAAACTCTGATTCCAACTTGGCACGACCCAAAACTAACCAGGTCGTGATGGTGCCTATCGTGGAACTAGGCAAGCCAACACACTCTCAACAATTCAATTTTTCAATAAAAATTTAGATAATAACCTTTTTCAAACTGAAATTCTGAATAAAAGAGATAAATTCAAAATCAAAATGCAAAAAATAAAACCCCAACATCGGGTGTCACTAAGTCATGAGTCAATACTACATCTATTATATAATATAATAAGAAATCATAGTCTGAGAATCAAAATACTTTAAAAGGAAGGTAAGTAAGGAGAAAGGTGGGCCTGCAATCATCAGGCAGCTACCTCGTTATCTCCAATAGAGTCCGCGGCTGGAATAGTCAACAGCCGCTACCGTGGCCAGAGATACCTGAATCTGCACACAAGGTGCAGGGGTAACGTAAGTACACCAACTCAGTAAGTAACATGTCCAAACTATGGACTGATAGGTAGTGACGGACTAAACCTCAACAGATAAAGAAAACCAAACTGTATAGTAAAGTAGGCATGTTTTCCATACAGGTATCAAGCTCAGGCAGTAATGTAAATGCAAATCTGAACAATGTAAAGTAATAAGCTCTGCATATCTCTGAGTTCCAATGCACAGAATGCATGAAAATGTACCATGTACTCCCACTCTCATGTGCTCAACCACTCGGTATCTCATATGGCCATCTAACCCAGGGAAATCCATCCCGGAACATACTCGATCCTGACTATATAGTCACTCGGTACCGAGGAAAAAGGGTAACCAACCCTTCAGAGAAATCCATCTCTAGGTATCAATACTTTGGACAAATCCATGTCCAGGTAAATGCATCCCTCAATAATATCATTTGCGCTAACTAGGGGTGTGTTACAGACTCCAGAGGGGATCCTACAGTCCAAGCGCTATCACAATCATCAACATAATTGATGCGGCGTGCAGCCCGATCCCATAGCTATCACTCATAATCAGGCTCTCAACCTCACTCAGCCATCACTCTCAAATATCACACACACGGGCTCGCAATACCATGAAACTAGCCCGAAATAATGATATGACGTGCCAAATAATAACAACTAAGACTGAGACATGATATGATATGCATGAATAAGACTGAGTATATAATATCAATGACACAAATGAGATAACAGCAAGCAACTACCACTCGGGTATCAACAGTATCAGGGTGAAGCCCTAACAGGATATCTAGCATGAGTTACATCACATATACTTAATCACATGATAGAAACACGGATATCAGCATTAAAGAATCACTAAGCGGTACCATGGAATGAACCAGGCCACACTTCTCACGGTGCACGCCCACACGCCTGCCACTTGGCATGCATGTCACCTCACTACTAATCACATAACACATAGCTCGGGGTTTCGAACCCTCAGAACCAAGTTTGGAAGCATTACTTACCTCAATCAAGCCAAAATCCTACTCCGCGGCGACCTTGCCTCTCGACTCGACCTCCAAACATCCTGAAGCTAACCAAAAGCAATACAATGCAATCAATATAGTCCAAGGAAACAATTCCACACGAAAAACTATCAATTTCAACCAAAATCCCGAAATTCACCCAAACCCGACCCCCGGGCCCACATCTCGGAATCTGACAAAACTCAATAAACTAGAAATCTCATTCACTCACGATTCCTACAATACCAAATTTATCAAAATCTGACCTCTTTTGACCCTTCAAATCCCCAAATCAAACACTCCAATTACCAAGCTCTAATTCCCTCAATTTCATCCCTAATATCTACTAATAATATGCTTAAACAATTGAAAATTACTATAATCACGAGTATTAAGATCAAATAACTTACCTCAATGTAAACCCCCTTAATTCCCTCTTCAAAACTCTCTAAAAAGCTCCAAAACCAATTAGAAATTGTGAAGAATGACCAAAAATTCACGAAGTCCACAATTTATACCTTATGCCCAGTACTTCCGCATATGCGGTCCATTGTTCGGCTTCTGCAATGCTGCACCTACGGAAATTGCAGGTGTGGTCCTCACTTAACTCCCAGAATCCGTTTATGCGATCCAATTCCTCGCACCTGCGGCCCCGCAGGTGAGGATACTTCCCCGTATCTGCGACTCCTCTCATGGTCCTTATTTTACGCATCTCCGGCTCCCTCTATCATATCTGCGACTCGCACCTGCGGTCCCCACTTTACAGGTGCAGAAACATTAGAAGCAGCAAACATCAGCTGCTTAGTTCCATCTGCAAACTCTCCGCCAACCATCCGAAATCATCCCGAGGCTCTCGGGACCTCAAACAATATCACCAACAAGTCACATACCAATATACGAACTAGGTCGAGCCTTCGGACACTCAAAGCAACATCAAAACATAGAATCAATCTCGGATTCAAGCCTAAGAATTCCTAAACTTCCATTTTCCCCAAAAGACGCAGAAACCTACCAAATCACTTCCAAATGACCTAAACTTTTGCACACACGTCACAAATGACACCACGAACCTACTCCTACTTTCAGAATTCCATTCCGACTCTGATATCTAATTTTTCCACTGCCGTTCAAAATCGCCGAAATTCCAACTTTCTCCAATTCAAGCCCAATTCTACCACGGGCCTACAAAATATATTACGGGCAAGCTCCTAAGTCTAAAATCACCTAACGGGGCTAACGGAACCATAAAAATTCAAATTTGGGCCCGTTTACTCATAAGTCAACTTCCGGTTGACTTTTCCAACTTAACTTTCTAAATAAGAGACTAAGTATCTCATTCCACTCCAAAGCCACTCCGGACCCGAACCAACCAACCCGATGCAACACAATAAAGCTGAACAACACATAAAGAAGCAGACATGGGGGAAACGGGGCTATAACTCTCGGAATGACCGGCCGGGTCGTTTATTCTATAAGGCTAAAAGATTAGTTTCTAAGTTAGGACTCTCGTCTATGAGAATTGATTGGTGTGAAGATGGTTTCATTTGTATTATAAGGGTGATGCAGATTTAGGAAGTTGTAATTTTTTTGAAAAACCTCATTTTGAGCGGGTTTCCAGTGGGAAGAATGTTGTTGTGAAGTCGATGCATTATTTACCTCTTATTCCTAGATTAAAGAGCTTGTACGCATCGATGAGTTTTTCTCTTCATATGAAATGGCACTACAAAAATAGAAGGTCGCTCGGTGTTATGTATCATCCTACAGATGGGAAAGCTTGGAAGCATTTCGATAGGACATATCCGGATTATGCTAGTGAAACGAGGAATGTTCGGTTGGGTTTGTGTGCTTATGGTTTCACGCCATTTTCTATTTCCGCAACACCATATTCATGTTGGTCGGACTTTATTACGCCGTATAATCTTCCACCTGAAATGTGTATGACTAGTCCATATATTTTTTTAAATTGCGTTATTCCCGGTCCCCGCAATCCAAAGAGTTTGATTGATGTATATTTTCAACCTCTGATTGATGAGCTAAAACAGTTGTGGTATGATGGATTTAATACATATGACATATCAACAAAGCAAAATTTTAACTTGCGTGCTAATTTAATGTGGAACATTAATGATTTTCATGTGTATGGAATGTTGTTTGGGTGGATGACTGCGAGAAAGTTAGCATGTCCTTACTGCATGGAAAATGGTAAAACATTCACTTTAAGACATGGCCGAAAGCAGTCATGGTTTGATTGTCATTGTCAGTTCTTGCCAGTTGATCATGAGTTCAGAAGGATGAAGAACGCATTCAAAAATAATACAGTTGAACATGATTTTCCACCTCCAATTTTGTCCGGTGATGAAATTTGGGAGAGGGTTCAGAACTTCACTAAAGTTATTCGAGGCCCCAACTTCTGGATTTCCTGAATATGGTGTTACTCATAACTGGAAAAAATAGAGTATATTTTGGGAATTTCCATATTGGAAAGATAATCTTCTCCGACACAATCTTGATGTCATGCATAATGAGAAGAACTATATTGACAATTTGTTCAACATAGCGATGGATGATAAGAATAAGAGAAAAGATAACCCGAAGGCTAGACTGGACTTACAAGAATATTGCAGGCGGCCTAAATTACATTTGTAGTATGCGAACAATGGTAAGGTGTTCAAACCTAAGGCCAGCTACACATTCACTTTGGAACAAGACGACAGATTTATGAGTGGGTTACAAGCCTAAAGATGCCCGAGGGATACGCTTCAAACCTGGGAAAATGTGCCAATATGGTTGAAGGAAAGCTGACTCATACAAAAAGTCATGACTGTCATATCTTCATGGAAATCTTAATCCCTACTGCGTTTTGTGGTTTGCTTGAAAATATATGGAAACCCATCACAGAGATAAGTTTGTTCTTCAAAGACTTATGTTCTACCACATTAAGGGAAGAAAACCTATTTCAAATGAATCGGAACATTCATGTAATTGGTAATATGATGGAAAGAATTTTTCCATGTGGTTTCTTTGATGTGATGGAACACATTCCAATTCACCTTGTACATGAGGCGTGACTTGGAGGGCCGGTTCAATGCAGGTGGATGTATCCATTCGAGAGGTAATGATCAAACCTTGATTTATTCTTGTAATTTTCTTTAACATTATCGTCTAATATGATAATGTGCAGGACTATCGGAAAGTGTAAATGATTTGTGAAACAGCGGAATAGGATTTAAGGATCCATATGCAAAGCCTATCTTGCAAAGGAAACTGCCCATTTTTGTTCTTACTACTTCGACAGTCATGTGCCATATTCTAGAAATAGGCCCAATCGGCACAATGTCGTGATTGAGATTGATCCATTATATCCACCAATGTCCATATTCAATCAACCAGGCCGAGGTTCTAAAGATCGAACATAAAGGGGCCTAAGTAGTATGGAGCACAAATCAGCTTCAAATCATGTGTTGCTAAATTGTCCGGAAGTTCAACCCTTTCTTAAGTAAGTGTTGACATAATATTAATTTACATGGACTACTATTTAATTTGGTTGATGCAACTAACAAATAATTTTCAATGTGTCGCTCAGTGACTTCCTGAGTTAATTTGGCCGTGATGATGTATATTCTATATTTGAGGCATGGTTTAAAGAGTGTGTAAGTGCATCTTACATACTTCTCACATGTCAATTTACATACTTGGTCACTTGTGAATATACTTGCTCACTTGTGATTTATTTAACACTACATGTAGGTCAATAATCAAAACAAAGGTGTTAATCAATTTTTGAAAGACATATCTTGGGGACCTGCACCTACGGTTACAACTATGTCTAAGTATTGTGTGAATGGTTACAAATTTCACACCGAGGAATTCTCCAAGTATAAAAAGCAATAACAGTCGGGTGTGTGTCAAAGGTGGTGAAGGCAACCAGGATGGGGAAAATGATTATTATGGTGTGATCAAAGAGATTCTAGAATTGTCATATTCAGGTTGGCCAAATAAGAAGATCATAATGAAAGTGGTTTGACCTAATACCTAGAAGAGGTACAAATGTACACTCGCAGTACAACATAATTTAGGTTAATAAAAAGAGGAAGTATGATCACTATGATCCTTTTATAATTGCAGAAAAAGTTAGGCAAGTGTACTATGCTCCATATCTGTTGCGGAGGGATAAGGATGATTGGTTAGTTGTAATCAAAACTAAGCCTGTTGGTAGGGTGGAAGTTGAGAATGTGCTACATGTTGCTTACCAAAACGATACCTCAAGTGTTAACCAAATGGTTGATAATCAGCTAGAAAATGACTTGGATCACCCTCAACGCATATTAGAAGAAGTTGATATGGAGGAAATAACAATCATAGAAAATGAGGATATAGAATCACCTAATAAAAACGAAAGAAGTGAAGAGGAAGAATTTTCAGTCGAGGAAAGATACGTCGAATACGACTAGCATGTTAGGTTTTTCAAGGTTCTCAACTTATACATATTTATGTTCTCATTCTAACATTTTCTTTAATTTATGCAGATGACCGGTACGGGTTGAGGTAGGTCTAGGAAGGATAAGAGGCTTATTGATCATGATGATGGTGCTACACCCTCGCTTCTTTCCACTCCACACTTGCATCCCTCCACTGCTGATGGTCGGCAGCAATCTTCTAGGCACACATATATTCCACCACATCCATCTACTCATCAGACTACCTACCATCCGCCCTCTCAGCAGTATTCTTACCATTTTCCGCCACAGGGCTATACCCTGCTTCCTCTATATGATCCTGCATGTATTTACATGGTCCAATTGAGTCAGCAGTCACAGGGCCATGTGGTATGCCCGTCATCTGCTCCATTTGCTTCATCACCAGCTTTATCGCATCCATCTAGATTTCAGCCAGCCGGATCGCAGTAGTGGTCTGGATCGCAGCATGGGTCTAGATCGATATAGGGATGTGGATTTTAGCCATCTTCATCAGCGACCCCGCCTCCCTCTCCATAGAGTTCGTCTCCTAGAATTTATAGACTTCGCCTTCGGGATAGTAGTGGTGAGCCAAATGCCTCCACTCCTGCACACGCTTCAGATTCACCAGAGGATGATGATCCAGAGGAAGTGCGGTATGATTGTTATCATAGGATGATCATTAGGCATGAGGGCAATAGGTAAGATTTATTTATTACTTATTTATTTTTGATTAATTATAATAGATACTCTTTTTTATTTAATTTAATTACTATGTTGCAGGTTCATACCTAATCATCACACTATAAAGATAATCACTAAAGCTCTTGGCCGGTTGTATAATGCACCCTATGCGACTTGGAGTGACTTTCCACGGGAGCTCATGCAGCAAATTTTCAACCAATTTAAGGTTTTACAATTATTATCTAGTTAAGTATTATATTAACAATATTTTAATCTAAAGTTACATATTTTATTTGCAGACTAAATGTGCCTGGGAGGACTGGCATAACAGTGAAATTCTTGCAAATTTTGTGTACAAATGTCGTAACTATCTGATTCCTTCTCCTCTGCTCGAAAGAAGAGCAAAAAGCCTTCATAGGTCCTACCAGATATATGGGAGGATATGTTGAGGCAGTGGACCACCGAGAAATTCGATAAAATAAGTGAACAGGGAAAGAAGGCCTGCGCATCTGAGAAGGGTGGCTCTTTGCACTTTGTGGGTGCAAGGAGCATGGGGACTGCGAGGAGACTACTGGTAATTCCTTAAAATATTTACATCTATTTTTATCGAACTATATTTATATATTTTAATTTAGTTAACACGTTTTATTATATTTGTAGGAAAAAACATATGGGAGGAAGATGACTCATGATGAGTTCTTCATGGAGACTCACATTCGAAAAAAGAAGGCACTGGCAGATCCAACTAGATGGGTCGAGGACCGGACGGAGACTGCATATGTAAGTTTTATAACTACTATAACTTGAAATTAATGTTTATACTATTACATAGTTAATAATTTTCTATCTTCTAAATAAAGGTTCGTTACAAGGCTAATGTGGAGGAGTACACTCAGAGCTTGTCACCGAATGAGCAAGGCAAGCGACTACCCATTTCAGACGAAGAATCACAGAGGATATGGTTGGATGTTGTCGGTGGTCCTAAAAATGGGATAGCATACAGCCTTCCAGAGAGATCATTTTGGCGCTACAGGGCTGGATTGCAAGGTATAGGGACTTCCTCCCAAGGCGAGGCAATTGATAGGTCGACTATCGCGTCTATGAAAAGAAGATCGCAAAGCTGACAGCAGAGCTTGAAGAGATAAAGGCTAGAGAACAAAAGAGAGATGAACAATTTGATACCCTTCAATTTCAGCTACAAAAAAGGGACGAACAATTCAATCTCCTTCAAGGTCAGCTGGCCAATCTTCTTGCTAGCGGTGCTTTCCCCATTCCCTGGTCTCCTGAGCCTTCCCCATATGCAAATCCTTTTCATCGTGATCCTTCGAACCATGCCAACGATGAAGGTTCTAGTAGTGAAGAAGAAGATGATGCAAAATAAAACACTCATTGAATGGTGTGTATCGCTAAACAAAGTCTTCAACTTGTGAATATTAGTTGGGAATAGTTTTGAATGATGATTGTATTGTTGATATTATTTTGTTATTGAACATTTTTATAGTTGTTGTTGTGGTTGGCGTTGTTGTTGTTATTAGCGTTGTTGTTAGTTAACTGTTGTTGTTTGTTATTTGTTGTTGTTGTTGTTGTTGGGTTTTTAAATTATGGTTGAATGACAACAATGTAATGCTGACAGCAATGTAATGCTGTCATTATAGGATGTATATTAGTTTGAATTAGAATGTGGTGTAGCTTAAAAGCAGGCATATTCTGCCCAGTTTTTACTCAGAAAACCAACAAAAGTCGGTCGGAAATCTAATTTTTTTTCAGAAACTCAAAATTTCTGACCGAATTCGGTCAGAAATTTCAAATGAAATATCCAGATTCTTGAAGTTTCGAACCGAAGACGGACGGAAATTTTGAATTTAAATTTATTTATTTAAATAAATTTACAATTTATTACAATTTACAATAAATTATAAAATTATTATATATTTAAAATTCAGACCGAATTCGGTCGCTATTTGAAAAAAAAATATTTTAACTAATACTGACCAATTTCAGTCGGTATATGTAGTTTCCTTGTCAGTCAACGCATTGAAACAACCGACCATTTTCGATCGAAAAATTTTGATTGATTTTGGTCGCAACACCTTAGCGATCATCACTTTTCTAATTAATTAAAAGCGGTCGGAAATCTATCACTTTTTCTCAAATTTCGACCGATTTCGGTCGGTTTTCCTGGGCGAAATTAGCCAGTTTTTTAGTAGTATATACTATTTAGGGTTTTGTGGCCCATGTACCCTTTTAAATAGAAATATATGCAGTTATGGGTGGGGATTGGGTATTCAATGTAAATAAACAATTGTCACGCCCCGATCCTGAAGGGCGAGACCAACACCCGGTGCCTCAATATCCATGCTTGATTATTTTGTGCCACCACCGCCTTAGGCTTGATTAGTTGGAAATTTGATGCCCCACTTTCATACCCCCACATGTATAGTTTCTCCCTTATAATTATCCAACAAATTCCACTTAAATATTTATCCACAAATCCAATAATTAACCAATTACCCACATAATTAAGAATTATCTCAATTTATTTAAAGTACTACTCACTTTTAACACACTTTATGTACCCTACTATCATGGTCATGTGGTACCTTGTATGACATTAGTCCATAAATACCGGGTATTATAGCTCGGATCGTATTTTATCCCAAATTGCCAAACTTCGACGAAACTTATTTTCTTCGATTCGCTTACCCTCTCACCTTCACGAATTTACTTATCACTTGTTTGAAATAGCATAATACTTATAAACTCAAAATAATTTCCTTCCCGAACTTATGACGATTAACTTACAATGAAACTTTAACGTACGAAAATGCGGGATGGAACATCTCCTTTCCGAGCTTTCATCAATTTACTTATGGCGTAATTTCACGTACAAAAATATGGGGTGTATCATCATTCCCCCCTTTGGAAAATTCGTCCTCGAATGTTGACTGATGCACTTATCATTTTCATAACCTATGTCTCCCGAATACTTTATTACTCTCCTTTCCATCTAGGCAACTGTTCTGTGGATAAATCCAAAGGTCAGGGCATCCCCCTTTAGGCCTCTTTCTGACACCATGACTTGTGGTTGGAATCTTTTCAATCTAGTAACTGCTGCTACCTTCAACCATGCAGCATGTACGACTCTGACCGTGTAAGTGATTCTTCTCTCTTTTTTCCTCCAGTTTTTAGCCAATCTTTAGGTGTAACGACCCGACTGGTCGTTTTGAGATCTAGCGCATCGTTCAGCGGTTTGAAGTCGTGAGCAGCTTCATTTCAGGTATTATGACCCGTGGGCGTGGTCGGAATTGAATTTCAGGAAGTTTAGAATTGATTTGGAAGAAAATTTCTCATTTCAAGAGCCTTAAGTTGGAGAAATCAACTAAGATTGGAATTTTGAGTAAACGACCTCTGAATCAGGATTTAAAGGTTCCAGCAGGTTCGTATGATGATTTCAGACTTGGGTGTATGTCCGGCTCGAGGTTTGGATAACCCGGAAGCGTTTCGGCGTATATTGTGGAAGTTAGCATTTTAGAAGGATTTCATGAATTTGGGCTTGAATTGCATTTCAGTGAGGCTGATATCCATTTGGTATTCCGAGTATGGGAGTAGCTCTGCATGGTGATTCTGGAGTTGGGAGCACGATCAGAAGTGAATGTGGATGTCCGTAGGCTATTTTGGGGTCATTTGGCTAAAGATAGAAATTTGAATGTTTTTGAGAAATCAGACCGAAAGAGGGAATTTTGATATCATGGTCAGAATGTGATTTCGAAAGTTGGAGCAGTTCCGTAATGTTGGAAATGAATTGTGTGCAAAATTTGAGGTCAATCGGGCGTGATTTGATAGGTTTCGATATCGGGTGTAGAAGTTTGAAATTTCAAAGTCCATAAAGCTTGAATTGGAGTGCGATTCATGATTTCGACGTTGTTTGATGTGATTTGAGGCCTCGAGCAAGTTCGTATCATGTTTTGGGACATGTTGGTAAAATTGGTTAAGGTCCCGAGGGCCTCGGGTTGATTTCGGAAGGTTAACGGAATGGATTTCGGACCAAAATAGCTGCTGAAAATCTGCAGCAAATCTGTTTTGGGACAGCAATTTATGCATGGAAGAGCTAACTTTGGAAGCGTATATAGGAATATATAAGGAATCTGAAAATTTGCAAAACATGAAAGTTGTAGATCTTGAAGTTTAAATTTGCAGAACATTAAGCCATTTGTCTTTTGGAGTTTTTTGCAAAGAGTTATGACCGATTGAAGATGGCTGGTGGAGCAGTTTCGCCAGAATTTTCTGATGCATGGAGCCGACTTAAGAAGCTCATATCTCGGAATATATAAAGAGTTATATGATGTACAACCTATCAAATTAAAGATCTTCGAGTTTAGTTTCTAAATCTTTAAACTGTTTGTTATTTGGATATTTCTAGAAGGAGTTATGGGTGTCATAACAGAAGATATTCAATAAGGAAAAATTGTAATAGGATGTACAACCTGCACAGCACAAGCACAAGGTACAACTCGATGAAGCATGGGCAGATTGTTTTAAACACTAATTTTGGCCCATTTCTATCATTTCTTTCATTTGGCTTGGATGATTTTGGAGAGCTCAAGGAGGGATTTTCACCAAGCAACACAAGGTAAGTGATTTCTTTCTATTTTTTAGTTAAATATGTGATCTTACATGGATTTAGACATGGAAAATTTGTATAAATTTGAGATTTTTGGGGAAGACCTAGAACCTGGAATTTTGGACTTTTACCATGAATTTGAGCATGAAAATTGTAACAAATTTTATATTTGAGTTAGTAAAGTTATGGGTAGAATTTATCTTCGAGAAATTTCAGAATCCGGGCACGTGGGCATGAGGGCATTTTGGTCAATTCCTTGAGTGGAGATGGGAGTTTATATAATCTGAATTTTGTTAATATTTGAGTATATTTTCATTGGTTTATCATTATTTGGATAGTTTGGGGGCGTTGCGTATCCATTGAAGTTGACATAGAGGATTGGAAGCCAGGTATGAATCTTCGGAGCGAGGTGAGTCTCCTTTATAACCTTGTAAGAGGGCATTGTCCCCATAGGTGTTCTACGTTCGGTGTGTAATTATTTTGGGGGCTACGTGCGTACAAAGTGACAAGATTTCGTACGTAGCATGTCGGGTAGTTTTAGGACTCACGGGCATGCCATTACGTGCCTTATGTGTATATTTAGCCAAACTTTGAGTTGCTTATTATCTTTGAACTAGTATGCTTATTATCTTTGAACTAGTATGCAAATCGTAGAGAGTTGCCTCTGAATTTTCAGTGAATTAATCCTTGTGACAAGTATAGCCTCTACTGAGCTTATTGATAAATCCGATATATATATATATATAAGAGTCAGCACTCGAGTCGCAGGTATGATTCGCGATCGAGGGAAGCTTTATGTTAATTATATATAAGAGTCAGCACTCGAGTCGCAGGTATGATTCGCGATCGAGGGAAGCTTTATGTTAATTATATATAAGAGTCAGCACTCGAGTCGCAGGTATGATTCGCGATTGAGGGGAGATTTATATTAATTATGTGTAAACGGGTCAGCACTCGAGTCGCATGTATGATTCGCGAGCGGGGGAAGCTTTATGATTAATTTGTAAGAATGCACTTATGGGACGGACCGTTTGATCCTCGGCAGTGCACAGTTTATTTTTATTGTTGGTTCGGGCCGAATGACCCTCGGCATATATACATATATATATACATATGACATACCCCTTGTGACTTAAATTGTGAAATTGATTTAAGGATATAGATTGTTAAATAACTTCGTGGATAAGGACTTGACAGATATTTGGAGAAAATGAAGGAGAAACTACTTACTCACTAATTTTTTGAAATTACTCGGAATTCTATGCCTCATATATATATTTTGTTGCTTAACTGCCTTCACATGCCTACCGCTTTCATCATATTCTGTCCCATTTATATTATTAAACCTTAGTGAGTGTCAAGTCGACCTCTCGTCACTACTTCTTCGAGATTAGACGGGATACTCAATGGGTACATATCTGTTTATGTACTCATGCTACACTTGATGTGTATTTTATTGCACAGGTACTTTTATAGCAATGTGGAGGATTCGGAGACTTAGGCGAGCTGCATCATCCGGAGGCGATCCGCAGCTGACAGAGTCATCTTCGTACTGTATTTATTTCATTTTAAATTTCCTTGTCCAGTTGTATTTCGGACAGGCTTTGTAATGATTGTATAAATTCTTAGAAATTGCTCATGCACTTGTGACACCGGGTTCTAGGATATGTGTTGGGATATAATTTCTTAAATGAAATCTTTAAACCATTGTTTTTAATTAACAGAATTTTATTTGATTAATATATAATTTAGGAAAAAGAAATGTTTTTTTTCATAAATGTTTTAAAACCGGGAAGTTGTTTCAATTAATGGATGAGTTGGCTTGCCTAACATGGATGTCCGGCTCCATCACGACCTTAGGGATTTTGGGTCGTGACATTAGGCCTTACTTTGTAAACATATGCATAACTATAACAAATTTCCCTCCGGGGAATCTATAGGTGTACTGAAGTTCTTCTCTCAGTACTTTGTCGAACTTACGAATATTATTATATCTTATTTCATAGACCTAGTTATCCATTCTTTTGTCTTTACTGCATATAGGTAGGTCATATTATACCATAACTCTTACTTCAATTTATCGTTACTGAGGCCTTCTACCAAACTCCCGGTTACTCTTTCGCTGCTTATCATATTTGTATAAGTCTAAGTCCTTTAATGCTTCCTCATTACTGTTCATCTTAAGAATGAAGACCTACTCTCATCATACTTTGTAACTCTTATCCATAAATTCATGATTCACCTCAACATTGATCTATAATCTACAATTGATAACTTGAAACTTCTTATGTAATACATTGCCATTAGAACTTACATCTTATCGGGGAACATCTGAAATGATTAGACCGATCCATTTGCGGTGATACTATACTTCCATAATCTTATTTCATAGAATCCCAATGTGTTTTACTTACGTGGGTATTTTAATCCTGTACAATTAATGAAATCCTCCCTCTCCTTTTTTTTTTGTCAATCATTACTCAATCGAAGGCCCAAACGTCATTCTTCTTCTATCACAATTACACCCTCATTATACTACTAGGGCAGCATTCCATCTCTTCCAAATGCTATTAGTCTTAGACACCTTTGAGTTCATTCAGGCTACACTGAGCTTTCTATAACTTAGAGAATCCATCATCTTCCCTGTTTTCACAGGCTTAATCCCGAGGACTTATCCATTTTCATCACCTTCTCACTTGCCCTTTTCTTATCCTTACCCTGTCTTTCTAAAACCTTGTCGTTCTATCATACTTTAGTTTGTGATCGATTTCCTTATGCTTTTCTGAATATCAAGTGAGACATCACATCGTCTCTGACTCTTCTTTTACTCTCTTAACTAGACCTCTCGATACCTAGAAACCATAGGTTGCAAGATATGCCACTAACGATGCCGATATCGTTTTTGGATATTGAATCCCCACGCTTCTAGCCTTTTATCCAAAGTATGGACTATTGACAACCCTCTGCATTTAAGTATCTTGTACGTTGTTCACATTTACCTTACTTACCTTAAAGTCTCGCATCACATCTTCTATCTCTTTCATGGCCTCCCTTCCACATAGGTATAATTCACATCCACGACTTGAACTTCTATGAAGAATACTTACACCTTTTTACATGATTCGGTGAGAGATTTATACTGGCTTCTTATGAGGCTGGTACTCTTCTAACTGATTTATCATAGATCGAATATAAAATATGGCTATTCTATTGTCTCTCTTGTACCTCTAATATTAAGAGTGATTATGCAATGTTCTTAATCACCATGTCTATAATTTTCTAGGTCCAATAATTAAACTCCTGATTTACTTAGTTGATGAAACTCTTTAGTTTCTTCTTTCCTCAGATCAACCTTTATGTAGGTTAAGCTATCTTCCGATTTAGGGCTCATGGTATTACTTATTACTTTAGCCCTTCATGGACGCTATAAAATATCCATGATACAATCCTTTAAGAATTCAATCTTTTGTCTATGACTCGGGCTCAACTATTCCTTTTAACTTATACCGGAACCTTCTACGGCTGTATGATTTTCAATATATATGATGCATGGATAATACTTTGAACTCTTAAGTGTGTTCATAAAGTAACCAACTTTGGATCATTGATCGAATAATTCCTTTCGTTCTTTCTCAGCTTTCTCTAAACGTAAACTATTACTTTTCATGGTGTTTCTGCCCCCTTGTTGTGTGCATACTTAGCTTATCTTAGTGCCCACACATATTGGAACTCTATGCAACTCATATGATCTTGAATATCACTTCTGATTTTACTCCCTGTTCATTAGCCACGGTAGGTTCCACCTTCATATGGAGCGCATACAATGTTGTTGTGAGACTGTTGTTACATGACCATTTCCTCTTTAGATCATTGTGCCTAGGTTGAAGCCTTCTTCCTTATTTACTCATCTACCAGCGGAATTTTTGATGTTCTCTCTTACTTGTAATTATCCTTACTTACCTTCATGCCCTTGTGCTCGTAGGGTTGCTTTTAAGCTGATATTTTGAATGTCTTCCCAGTGGCACTCTCTTTATCTCCGTAACACTCATACATTACCTTTACTACCCCAACTCCAATCTTAATATTTCTCAAGTTTACGATGTCATATCTGTGAGACTGAATGTTTCATATTGGGGTTCACTATGTTTATCTTGCACGGTCTGTTGATTTTTCTGTATCCTCTTGTCTAGCCATAACTAGGCTTTTCCTGAATCAACTACTGACTTGTGATGACCCAAGGGGTCATTTTATAAAATTAGACTCCGTTCCATGCTTAAAAGCCATTAAAAAGACTAAAATTAAATACTTCGATTTCGTGCGCAGTCCGGGCATGAAACCGGAAAGCTTTTAGGTGAAAAATATGAAAAATGGTGATCTTTAGAATTTAAATTTGATAAAAATTGACTTTGGTCAACTTTTTGAGTAAACGGGCCCGGATCCGTGTTCCGACGATCCCGGGAGGTCCACAATAAAATATGGGACTCAGGCGTATGCCCGAAAATAAATTCCGAGGTCCCAAGCCTTAGAAATCAAATTTTTTTTTAGAAATTGTTTTGTTGAAATGTTTATGAATTAAAGAAAAGAAATAATATTTAAAACCATTGGTATCGGGTCCGTATTTTGATTCCGGAGTCCGGTACAGGTTTATAACATTTAAATCNATATATATATATATATATATATATATATATATATATATATATATATATATATATATATATATATATATATATATATATATACATTTGCGATGGTTTATTGATTTAATTGCAGTTGTTGTTGCTTAAAGCCTATGGGCGGTGTTGTGTTCTGTTAGAAAATTTTAAATCAATATTTGGTGTGATAAGGGTGAGTATTTGGTGTGATAAGGGTGAATATTTTGTGTGATAAGGGTGGATAATTGATTGTGATATTGTGACAGANGTTAATTGAGTAAATTGAATTTAAACAAGTTCTTTTCCTAATAGTTTATTTTCTGACACTACAAGTATGATGGTTAGACTTACATGTTTTTTAGTGTTTACACAAACTAATAAATATATTATAATTATTTAATATAATTTAATGTAAATATCAAACATGAATAAATAATTTTATTCAATTCGAGGGAAGGAGCCATTGGGTCAACGCCTCTTTACTGCTTGAGGTTGTGGTGATTGAGTGTCGGCAATGTCCGTTAGAAAATTGACTAAAATTTTTACAAGAGTGATTAATGGCTAATAATTATG
>ML439765.1:0-49480 GCA_005239525.1 Nicotiana knightiana | reverse complement strand
AACTTTAATTAATTTGGAAATTCTTAATGTGCTCTACAGTTCTCCTTATATTTAGCACTTGTGACTATTTTAAAGTAAGGATTTGAAACTCGTTACTTTTACTTAAGAGTTGGTTATGGCTGAGACATGAAAGGAAAAGCAGTAAGTCAGGTTAAGTTTGCGGTAGTAGTTATTTATTAATTTATTTGTTTATTTGTTGTGTAAATTCTTTTCCTGCCTTACTATTATTTTTGTTGATTATTAAATTGTTAACATCCCAGCCTTAGCCTTGTCACTACTTCGTCAGGGTTAGGCTCGGCACTTACTCATTACATGGGGTCGGTTGTACTGATACTACACTTTGTGCTCTTTTTGCACAGATCCAGGTACGCTTCAACAGTAGATGATCTAGGACGACTACCCGCTTTCGTTGGAGACACAAGGTACATCTGCCGGCGTTCGCAGAGATCCGAGAGTCTTCTCTTATTTTACATACACTGTTTTATGTTATTCAGAACAGTGCACTATTTCTTTCAGAAATTTATTTGTAGCATTCTTTAGTCGTTCGTGGATTGTGACACCAGACCCTGGGGTAGTTTTTGGTATTATTTATATAATTAGTTCGCGGTTCGTTTAATCTAATTTGTTAATATTATTAGTTTTTTTTAATATTGTTGAGAAGTTGTTCAGTTAAGATTGTTTTAAATTTATTCGTTCATGTGGAATTAAATATTAAGGAAATGAGTAAATCGGTAACTAACATTGGCTTGCCTAGCAAGTGTGGTGTTAGGCGCCATCACGATCTCTAGGATGGGATTTTGGGTCGTGACATGACTACTCTCCTTGACGTATTGCTTGCATAATATTCTTGAGTCGTAGCATATCCGTAGGATTTGAATAAGTGCAATCTCATTCCTTTCTCATTCTTTTTTTATCGCATTCTTCCTTTACCATTCCATAGTTACTAGAATCACTTAATTATGACTTAATGTCACATCACTCCACATTCCCCCCTTTAGGGGAGTACTAAGATTTAGCGTTACGACGATCTACCTATAGATGTTTTACTTCATCCATCGCCTTGTGGTAATCCTTCTGTACCAAGGATAACGAAATTCCTTACTCGCGTGAGTGACACTTAGTATAACTGGCATATACAGCCTCTTAAGCTTAACTTTGCTCACATTGCTTGCTTTAGGGAAGCGTCTTCCTGAATGATCATTCTCTGAATTTCTCATGAATCTTCTTTTGTTGTCCATTTTATTATCGCCGGAATGAAACCTAAAATTCTCATGATGTCGACAATTATCAAATCACTCAGTCCCTAATTCATGTTTAGTTTATCTTGTTCAGCAGCGCATAATGATTTCTATTATTCTAGGGTCTAACGTTTCCTTCTGGTAGTCGCATTGGAGTCACGAACTTATTTCTCGAACTGAGGATATGACTTTATGGCCTACACTCTTTTGTTGTCTCGAGGCATGTCACCTCTCGTCTTTTCCTTTACTTGATTATAGACTCTATAATACTTTCACCATTTTGATCTACCGTTGTCATTCATGTATCACATCTTACTCATAATGCTTCATTAAGTCTCTTCTTATTTCCCGCTAATATTTAGGTCTATCACTTTCTTTTGAAAACTTCATCAAGACATTCTTTTGCTTTTAGTTCCCCTTGCTTCATTCATTGGCTACTCGGGTTGCCTAGCATTCTCTCTCTACTAGGGACGGGAGCCACACTAAGATAATATTTATCCCTTCCAGGCTTCTAGTGCCTATCTTTGTAGTACTCGTATCTAGCTGTACTATTTTAGAGTTCACTATCTGGGTGTCTCACAAGGAGATCTATTAGAATATTTTCATTATCCTTCGGAAATGTCAACTAATTCAAACAATCCATCCATCATTTTGGGTTACTCTAACCCCAGCCGGATCCTGATATTTCGTCCTTCTCTTAAACCATATTTGTTAGCTCCCATAGGGCATAACTTAGATTGGTGTGGTCAATTGTACATACCTCTGTTACTGTTGGAGGTAACTCATAATGCTTATATCTCTCTTCCTGAATGGTAAATAATGATATTCTTCACTAACTGGGTACCTCGTACCCTTCTTCATCTTGCTTCTTTTACTTGTTAAAATTTGTATCTATCTTTTGAATATCTCATTGCCTTTCACCATAGGGGTGGACAGATATTCTTGCCTTAAGGCTCCTTATCAAGAATCTTACACGTCTTAGTACACACACGTTCTGCTGAAGACCTCACATTTATCCATCAAAGGAATGATGCAAACTCGAGTTGCTCTGACTCAATTCTTTCATAGCCACATTCAGTCCCTTACCAACCGTCTTTGTAGATGTCAGTATTGTTGTATTACGAATATAATAGAATTTATGAATCGGAATATTTTTACAAGTGAGCTCTACCACACGATCTAGAGCAGGAAGAAAAAGTGACAATCCTAAATGGCATGTAGCCTCCTGCTTATAAGTGTGGTGCACAACAAACCCATAAACAAGACTCTACTAGACACAGCTTTAGACTCCCTAGGACAGAACTACTCCGATACCACTTCTGTCACACCCCGATCCCGGCTCTCGGTGCCTCACCTATCCTTGCGTACCAACTTGTGACAAAGGGACTCTGAACATATAATGTCATACTTTGACCATGGGCCACATTGAAAGGCAATTTCTGAATGCTGACTAAACATCAATATAAAACTGGGCCGACAAGGCCGTCATAACTACTACAGCTGGTAAACCAACAAAATATACATACAAGGCCTACAAACCCAACATACTACACTAACTGACAAGATATGTCTACAAGCCTTTACTAATGGATGTACTATGATCGGAACAGGGCCCCGACCTATCCATAACATATATATACATATATACACAAGATGTACATAAATATCTAGGCCCAGAAACTCTGAAGGACGTGGAGCTTACCGATCAAGCTGAACTCGGGAAACACCTACTGAGGAGGTCTACCCGTCTGTCTGTATGAATTTGCATGCATGAAATGCAGCGTCCCCGTCAAAAAGGACGTCAGTATGAAATAATGTAGCAAGTATGTAAGGCAACAGAATAACTGAAAACTAAAATTGAACTGATAATATAATAACTAAAAGTAACTGGGAGTCAAAGATAATCTGAAGATATGCTTACCTACTGATAATGACTCAACTCTCTCAATATAGTAAGTAAAATAGTTGTCAGGCCTTATAAGACTCGGTATATATAACTGCTCTGCCGTAGTAGGCTCGCTCATAGGCGCTCGGCCATACTAGGCTCTGTATCTTGGCCATGCTGGGCTCGCTCATAGGCGCTCGGCCACAGTACGCCTGATATATAACTTACCCTCTGATCATAGGTTTCCCAATAGGGGCCTGCCCACCGATTATAGCTTGATGGTCGTGAAAATATTGTAATTATATATATATATATATATATATATATATATATAGACCCTCTACTCTCTTGACTGGAAGAAGACAATACTCAATTGAATATCAAGTCCCGATAAGGGGGAATATTGTAACTTATGAGACTAGGAAAATGTACATAAATTTCGGAATATGAATTTCTTTTTATGCCTTGTTATCAAACACATGTAGCTACTGGATCATGCCAAAATGAAGGAAAGTCTAGCCTTAACATCCCTGAGCAGATTCTCTTGACAATCCTTCTAACACCCGTTGATTGCGATAAAACATGTAACGGTAGATCGAAATAGGAAAAATTCGTATGATATGCTTTGAAAAAGATTGCACTGTACTCCCTTAGAATCGCAAAATTCTGTTGCATCATCACTTGCATTCTTGGGCGTTGGTGGATCTGGTTTTGATTGCAAGATTCCTTCTAACTTTGAATTGAAAGAATCAATAACATTGCTGGAGTCCTTTTGAAGCATAAATCCATGCATCAATCTTCTATCATTGGAAAAATATATTTATTCACAATAGTTGGTGATGAGCCCAATATCCATGCTTGATTATTTTGTGCCACCACCTCCTTAGGCTTGATTAGTTGGAAATTTGCTACCCCACTTTCATACCCCCACGTGTATAGTTGCCCCCTTATAATTATCCAACAAATTTAACTTAATTATTTATCCACAAGTCCGATAATTAACCAATTACCCACATAATTAAGAATTATGTCAATTTACTTCAAGTACTACTCACTTTTAACACATTTTATGCACCCTACTATCATGGTCATGTGGTACCTTGTATGGCATTATTCCATATACTGGGTATTATAGCTTGGATTGTATTTTATCCCAAATTGTTAAACTTCGACGAAACTTATTTTCTTCGATTCGCTTACCCTCTCACCTTCACGAATTTACTTATCACTTGTTTGAAATAGCATAATACTTATAATCTCAAAATAATTTCCTTCCCGAATTTATGTCGATTAACTTACGATGAAACTTTAATGTACGAAAATGCGGGATGTAACATCTCTTTTCCGAGCTTTCATCAATTTACTTATGGAGTACTTTCACGTACAAAAACATGGGGTGTAACAACAACATATTGACATTCTCTAAAGATTCTGTATTTATCACATATATACAAAGTTCACCTTTTTACATTTTTATCTTTATTTTCTTCCGAGATCCAAGAACGATCCGAATATTCTAAGGCTTATCATTACCCATCATTGTCAGAGAAATTATTGGGGAATCTCACCTTTGTCGATGATCTCTATTCATTTATTTTCTTAAATGCCATTTATTGTTAATCATTGCTCTCTTTTATATTTTTGAGTCATTCATTACTCCGTTATTGTTATTGTTTATTGCTATCCAACAAACACATGTAGGGTACTTTTTATAAAATACACTTGGTTTATTATTTGGATATTAATATTGACTTAGATTAACACATTTCTCACTATTAATCTAATTGTATAAACCTAGATCTAAATTTTGGGTCATACAGTTTGGCGCCGTCTGTGGGGATCAAACTCATGACCACTTCGAGTCAGAGTACGCGAGAGCAGATATATTTTTCATTGCCCGACTCCTCAAGGATCTCCAAGTCAGACAATGAAGGGACTAGGTATATTAGTACTAGGATTGGGACGCTAGCCAGTACCTGAAACTTGTAATTTTCTCCAAAAGTTGCATCATGGTGAAATGATACAGTCAAAGCAATGATATTGAAGTAATTATACACATGTTCATTAAAACTAATCTTCTTAAAAGGTATACATTTGCCCAGTTCGAACAACTCCTATCGACCCACGGCCACAATTTAATCAAAGGTAAGTTCGACCAGTTCCAACAACTCCTATCGGCTCTCCTCCATGTTTAATCAAAATTAAGTTCGACCATTTCAAACAACTCCTATCTGTCCTCAGCCTCATTTAATCAAAGGAAATTTCGACCAGTTCGAAGAATTCATATCGGCCGTCGTCCACGTTTAGTCAAAGGTAAGTTCGAACAACTCGAACAACTCCTATCGGCCTTCGGCCACGACTTAATGAAAGGTACGTTTGATCAGCTTGAATAACACATATCGGCCCTCGGCCACAACCTAAAACTCAACAGAATGTTAGACCCGTTCTAACAACACTTATCAGCCCTCAGCCTAAACTCGAGTAGAAGATAACAATGAAGAAAGCACAGAAGCAAAACATAAGTACGAAAACAAAAAGGCACAAAGACAAAAAGGTACATGTGATACCAAAATAAACTTCTATATTCATAAAAAGCTTTTACAAGGACGTTCAAAGACGCCAACAATAGGTACAGTACAAAATTTGAACAAAGCAAAAAGCTAAAAAGTTCAGTATCCATCGCCACCTTGATTTTCACCATCAACATCATACCAGACATTATATATGAGTTGTTCCACACCTCCTTCATCGCCATCAGAGTTAGGCTGAGGTGTAGCAGGATCATAACTGCAGGCAAGCCGGGCCTCGCGAGCTTTAACTCGAGCCTCTTCAAGGGTCGTCCCAAAGACAAAACATGTCTAGTTCAACTCATGAATCACATCTACTCGGGCTTCGATGGGTATCCATTCCTCGTACCTCCCTGGGGAACGACAGGAAACTCAAAGGCCTCAGACATGGAGGACCGTTCGAGAAATCGGGCATTCTTGGCCTCAATAACAGAAACTTTCTCGAGCAGCTCGAAGTTATCCTTCTCTAACTCTCCATTTCTCTCCTCGATCCTGGCCTCCATAGCTTCGGCCGCTGATAGAATGTTGTCCCACTCGGAATGAAGAGTTATGTTTGCCAACTCCAAAATAGCAGCCCCCCTTCGAGCTTCCACTCAGGAGGACTCCGCCTCCTCGAGCATCCGCTGCTTCTCAGCAACTTCCCCTAAGAGCATCTATCTCAAATTGGCACCCGTCTAACTAACTTTGCAGTTGAACCATCTGACTCTAAAGGTCGCTGCATGGGCCCCCACGCCCTTTCTCAATTTGAGCTCCTCTTCTTTCCTCTACAATGCTCCCTCGATAAGCCATTCAATCTACTCCTCAAAGCAGGAATGGAGGGCCACTTTCTTAACAATTCAAATAGATACTCCTTCGGCGCAGGCCTACCATGCTTCACGCTTGTAGTATTTTCACCACAGTTGGTATCGCTAAGACCCAGCCAGATGATGTCTGCTGGTTGGTAGTGATAGGACTCCTAGTACCTGCATACCCAAAAGAGGGCGCTAGTTAAAAAATAATCATTTTATTTCTTTCTTGCGACGAAGGAGAAAAAGTTTGCATTTTTGATAATCTGAAGGTTGCACAAGACCCCTTCAACCTCACCCACTTGTTAGCTTGCCTGTACTATCGCTCGCCTTCCTGGCCTGCTTTCATGATATCAAGCAACAAGAATTGATGATGCCCCCCTTAAGACAGAAATTGGGCCCCCGGTAAATGGAATGGGCAAGAAAGAAACAACAATAGCAACTCCTTCTAAAACCCCAGGGAAAAGGGAGACAGAAAGACTATTCAGTACAACGAATATAGTCTATTTGATGGTAAGATCTATAGGAGCCTTAATATTTACTCAATAATGGCCCTTCAAAGTCATTGACATAATATTTAGGGAACGATTGAACTCCTTTTCTTACTCGCCCTTATCAGTAGTAGGTAAACTTTCTTTCTCGCCTTTCGTCCAACTTTTTCCAGATAAAGGTCTAATAGGGTTGCACTTCTTAGTACATTGCCTTTCAGTACCGATTTTCATTTTACAGCATCAAGTTACCTGATCTTCGCTACTACTGATATAGGCGAAGAGATGTTAACTATTAGCAAGCTTAGAAGAAATTCAAATGTGAAAGGTAAATATCTGAGAAGTCCTTCTTTTTCTCTTACTATTTTGATAGAGGAGACTGCCCACACTAAAAACCAACACAATCTTGATAAAAATCAGTACGATACATGATCAATCCACGAAGGTGTGCCACTTCTCCACCCTCCAATTGTCCTGCTAAAATGGAGTACTCTTACTAGAAATGGAAGAGACAGTTTCTTTCTTTAGGGTCAAAGGGCGCAACATTGGCGGTAAGAGCATGGAAGGATCAGGAATGAATTCAACAGAAGCTAAGGGGCTTATGTCATGGCTTTATGTTGCATAAAAATAAGCTTCAGTTCAATTAGGAGGCAACCTTCTGTAGTCAACCAGCTCCAAATGAAGAGGTAAGGTTCATAGCGATGAAGTTGAACAAGGTTGGTAAATTCATTGAGTGACTCAAAAGCATGCTATTAAATACCACTCCTAGTGCGTCAGTCATTTTTCTCCCAAAGAGCTCCCTAAAAATGTTGCCAATACTGACTCCGGGCTCCCTCACTGCGTTCAAAGAGGAGAAAGAGGACAGCTGACTACTGCTAAAAGTTAGCACGATAGGAATTAAGAGAAAGCTGGCATCAAATCAAGAAAGAATCACTTCGGGCAATTAGGCTACGCTTCCCCCTTCTCTCTCTTCTTTAGCAAATTATGCCTCTCCAGCTATCGTAAGATTGTATGGGAGTCTCCCTCGAAGGCACTTCTCGAATGACCGTACCGAGGAATTATACCGTACTCCGTGCGGACAAAAAAGGTTGTTCCCATAGCGTTATGTAGGCTTAGCCCCTCTCTCTAACTGCTTGACTAATGTGAATAAGTTATAAGAAAGGATAGGTTGGTTATATAATCTTATGCGCCTTCCTTCTCCAAACCTTTTGGTATGTATTTCCCCCTAACTATAGATCAGATCCACCAGACAAGTCCGCTAGTTTCTTGGCTCCCACTCGGTTTTCTTTTTCTATATTTTTTCTAATAGTTTGACCTATCAAGAAAAAAACATTTCTACGAATGCGGTTTTGATCCTTCTGGTGATGCCTTGGAAGTCCTCTCCTCGCGTCTCCCTGTGTTGATATTCGAGGAAGTTTCTCTCGACACGAAGGATATACAAGAAAGACCTTCTCTAGATCCCCAAGTCTATATGGTCATTCCTTTTAACCTTCTCCTTTCTTACTCTTCTGAGGATGGTTTAGGGGGAGCTAGTTTTTTCGCCGACTGAGGAGGGAAATTCAATAAATAGGCGGTAGCTTCGACGTACATCATGAATCTTTCTGTTCACACACCTCTCCACATCCATCACCAGGATTTCGAAAGTAATGAAACCTGACTATTGGGTTAACCTTAACATCATGTGATACTAAGCAGAGAGAACCAGTAGAGGCTTGGCTAATCTTCACGTTCTACTCAACATCCTCGAACGAAATGCATTTGACCCAGCAGTGATCACAAGTATTGTCTCAGTTTTCCACAGAGATGCCTCCGTATTATTTGACCATGGCTCAACTTATTCATATGTATCATCGTATTTTGCTCATCATTTGAATCTTCTCCTTGAGTCCTTAGTTTTATCTGTTCATGTCTCTATGCTCCTGGGCGATACTATCATTGTGGACCGTGTATATCGGTCGTGTGTGGTAACTATTGGGGGATGGGATACCAGAATTGATCTTTTGTTGCTTAGTATGGTAGAATTTGGCGTGATTTTGGGTATGTATTGGTTGTCTACATGTCATGTTGTTCTAGATTGTCACGCTAAGACCGTGAGGTTGTCGATGTCGGGATTGCCAAGTATTGAGTGGAGAGGTTCTCTAGACTATGTTCTCAGCATAGTGATGTCAGTTTTGAAGTCCCAACGGATGGTTAGGAAGGGTTTTTTTAAATTTTATTTGGTCTTTGTGAAGGATGTTAGTGTTGATGCTCTTACTATTGATTATGTTCTGGTGCTACAAGAGTTTTCGGATGTGTTTCCTACAGATCTGTTGGGCATGCCACCCGATAGGGACACTGATTTCTGTATTGACTTGGTGCTGGGCACTCAGCCCATTTCTATCCCATCATATCGTATGGGACCTGCTTAGTTGAAGTACTGAAGGAGCAGCTTCAGGAACTCCTTGCTAAGGGGTTTATTCCTCTTAGCGTGTCACCTTGGGGTGCACTAGTTCTGTTTGTGAAGAAGAAGAATGGTACTATGAGGATATGCATTGATTATAGGGAGTTGAACAAAGTTACAATCAAGAACAAGTATCCTTTGTCGCGTATTGATAATCTGTTTGACCAGCTTCCAGGAGCGAGGGTGTTCTCCAATATTGATTTGAGGTCTGGGTATTACCAGCTGAAGATTCGAGACTCGAATATTCTAAAGACGGCATTTAGGACCCGTTATGGTCATTATGAGTTCCTTGTGATGGCCTTTGGGCTGACCAATGCCCCAGCAGCGTTCATGCATCTGATGAACAGTGTATTTCAGCCTTATCTCGACTCGTTTTTTATAGTGTTCATTGATGATATCCTGGTGTACTCTTGTAGCCAGGAGGAGCATGCCTAGTATTTGAGGATTGTGTTGTAGCGATTGGGGGAGGAGAAGTTGTATGCCAAGTTATCCACGTGTGAGTTTTGGCTTGGTTCAGTGGCATTCTTGGGGCACGTGGTGTCCAGTGAGGGTATTTAGGTGGATCCGAAGAAGATAGAGGCGTTTCAGAGTTGGCCTAGACCGTCCTCAGCTATGGAGATTTGGAGCTTTCTCAGCTTGGACGATTATTATCGTCACTTCGTGGAGGGTTTCTCGTCTATTGCATCGCCCTTGTCTAAATTGACCTAAAAGTGTGCTACTTTCAGGTGGTCGAATGAGTGCGAGGAGAGCTTTCAGAAGCTCAAGACTGCCTTGACCACACTCCAGGTCTAGTTTTGCCTTCAGCTTCAGGCTCTTATACAATATATTATGATGCTTCTCAAATCGATATTGGGTGTGTATTGATGCATCAGGGTAGAGTGATTGCTTATGCTTCGTGTCAGTTGAAGCCTCATAAGAAGAACTACCATGTTCATGATTTGGAGTTAGCTGCCATCGTTCATGCATTAAAGATTTTGAGGCATTATCTCTACGGTGTGTCTTGTGAGGTGTTTACGAATCATCGGAGCCTCCAGCACTTGTTCAAACAAAAGAATCAAAATTTGAGGCAGCGGAGATGGTTGGATTTGCTAAAGGACTATGATATCACCATTTTGTATCATCCCGGGAAGGCCAATGTGGTGGACGATGCCTTGAGTAGAAAGGCGGTGAGTATGGGTAGTCTTGCTTTCCTTCCTGTTGGATAGAGACCTCTTGAAATTGATGTTGAAGCTTTGACCAACCGGTTTGTGAGATTGGATATTTCGGAGCCCAGTCGGGTTCTAGCTTGTGTGGTTTCTCGGTCTTCCTTATTTGATCGCATTAGAGAGCGTCAGTATGATGATCCTCATTTTCTTGTCCTCAAGTAGAGGGTTCAGCACGGCGATGCCAGGGATGTGACTATTGGGGATTATGAGGCACGCAGTTTACATCACAGTTTTGGAGAGCCATGCAGCGAGAGTTGGGCACCCAAGTAGAGTTGAGCATGACATTTTACACTCAGACAGACGGGCAGTCCGAGCGCACTATTCAGATATTGGAGGACATGTAACGCGCTTGTGTCATTGATTTTGGGGGTTCTCGGGATCAGTTTTTGCCACTCGGAGAGTTTGCCTACAGCAATAGCTACCATTCGATCATCTAGATGGCTCCGTATGAGGCTTTGTATAGAAGACGGTGTAGACCTTCGGTGGGTCGGTTCGAGCCAGGGGAGGCTAGGCTTTTGGTACTGACTTGGTTCAGGATGCATTGGACAAGGTTAAATTGATTCAGGAGCGGCTTCGCACGGTGCAGTCCAGACAGGTGAGTTATACTGACAGGGAAGGTTTGTGATGTTGCTTACATTGTTGGGGAGAAGGTTCTAATGAATGTTTCACCCATTAAGGGTGTTATGAGGTTTGAAAAGAAAGGGAAGTTGATCCCTCGGTACATTGGGCCATTTGAGGTACTTCGAAGGATTGGGGAGGTGGCTTACGAGCTTGCCTTGCCACCTAGTTTGTCGGGTGTGCATCCAGTATTTCATATTTCTATGCTCCGGAAGTATGTTGGCAATCCATCTCATGTTTTGGATTTCAGCACGGTCAAGCTGGATGGTGATTTGACTTATGATGTGGAGCCGGTGGCTATTTTGGGTTGGCAGGTTCGGAAGTTGCGGTCAAAGGATATAGCTTCAGTGAAGGTGTAGTGGAGAGGTCATCCAGTGGAGGAGGCTACTTGGGAGACCGAGTGGGAGATGCGGAACAAATACCCACACCTATTTGAGGCTCCAGGTATATTTCTAGACCTGTTCGAGGATGAACGTTTCTTTAAGAGGGGGAGGATGTAACGACCCGGCCGTTCATTTCGAGAGTTGTAGCCCCATTTCCCTATTTTTCTACTCACTTTATGCTTTACTATTTTTTTATGGCTTATCGAGGTAGTTGGTTCTGGTCCGGAAGGATTTCAGAATGAATTGAGACACTTAGTCTCATAATGGAAAGCTTGAGTTGGAAAAGTTGACCGGATGTTGACATATATGTAAATGACCTTGGATTTGAGTTTTGATGGCTCTGTTAGCTCTGTTGAGCGATTTTGGACTTAGGAGCGTGCCCGGATTGTGATTTGGGTGTCTGTAGTGGAATTAGACTTGAAATGGCGAAAGTTGGAATTTTGGAAGTTTTACCGGGGGTGGAATTTTTGATATCAGGGTCGGATTTTGGTTTCAAGAGTTGGAGTAGGTTCTTAGTGTATTTATGACTTGTGTGCAGAATTTGAGGCCAATCAGACGTGGTTTGATAGTTTTCGGCATCGTTTCTAGAATTTGGAAGTTTCAAAGTTCATTAGGCTTGAATTGGGGTGTGATTCATGTTTTCTATGTTTGAGGTGATTTGAAGGTTCGACTAAATTCGTATTGTGGTCTGGGACTTGTTGGTATGTTTGGTTGCGGTCCCGGGGGCCTTGGCTTGATTTTAGGTGGCTAACGGATCAAAGTTGGATGTTGAAGGATTGCCGAAGTGTGATGCCTACTGGTGTAATCGCACCTGTGGATGGGTAACTGTAGGTGCGAGCCTGCAGAAGCGGGAAGGAAGCCACAGAAGTGGCCAAGGAAGTGAGGCAGTAGATGGTCGCAAGTGCGATGGTTTTCCCGCACCTACGTGACCGCATATGCGGTAGAAGGACCGCAGAAGCAGATTTGGCCGTGTAGCTAGTCTCTGCAGACGCGGGTATTTGTCTCGCAAAAGCGAGTCTGCAGGAGCGGAAACTTGGATGCAAGAGAGGAGTTAGCCAGAGAAGCAGGCTCTGAGGCACGCTTGTGATGGGCAGAAGCGGCTAAGTTGTTGCACGTGCAGAAAGCCTGGGCAGAACCTATATAAACAAAAGTTCCTAGATTTTTTCTATTTCTAACATTTTGAGCTCGGATTTTGGAGGGTTTTGAGAGGATTTTCAAGGGGATTACTGAGGTAAGTTCCTTGGGTTCAATTTTATTCAATAATCAGGTTTCTCCACTGATTTTCCACCTAGTTTGTCTGTTTTTTAGGTGTAATTTGAGGGTTTGAGGCTAGGGATGTGGAGAGTTGATTTTGGGGATTTGAATGGCCATTTGGTGTCAGATTTAGATAAAATTGCTATGACTAGACCCGTGAGTGAATGTTCTTTTGGGTTTTGTGACTTTTTTTGGATTTCGAGACATGGGCCTGGGGGCGGCTTTTGGCCAAATTCAGATTTTGGCTTATAATTTTGTATTTTTCTTGTGGAATTGATTTCTTAAGCCCGTATTGATTTTATTGTATTGCTTGTTTCTAGATTCGGGACGTTTGGCGGCTGATTCGCGAGGAAAAGGCATATTGGAGTAGAGTTTTTCTAGGATTGAGGTAAGTAACAATTCTAAATCTGGTTCTGAGGGTACGAAATTCCGAATTTTATGTTTTGCGATTGATTTGTTGATGATCAAATGCTAGGTGACGAGTGTGTGGGCGTACACCATTAGAATTGGGACTTGGTCCATTCCTTGGAAATTGTGAACTTGAACAGCTTGTTGCAAGCTCTATATTCTCCATGTGTCATAGAAATTTAATTGCAATTCATGTTAGAAATCATGTTTTGGATATTTGTTGATACTTTTGGAGCCCGCAGAGGTTGCGTACATGTTGAATTACCCGTTAAATTGTTGTTTGCACTCAATTTTCATATTCTTCTTGTATATCATACCTCAACCTCTATTATTCTTTGTGGATACATCACGTTATTGTTGTTTGGGCTGATTTTTATGACTTTTGAGAACCCGAGTGACTAAAGAGGTTGATGACTGAAATAGGGCCTGAGTGCCGAGCTGTGAATGATATGTATATATATGTGGATTGGGTTGCACACCGCAACGAGCCTTAGGGATATATATATATATATATATATATATATATATATATATATATATATATATATATATATATATATATGTGTGTGTGTGTGTGTGTGTGTGTGTGTGTGTGTGTGTGTGGATCGGGTTGCACGCTGCAATGAGCCTTAGGGCTGTATATATGTGGATCGGGTTGCACGCTGCAACGATTGAGTGTAACTCCATTCCTATATCACTATTTTTTGAAATCCTCTGAGAGATATTTTTATCCAGTTTTGCTTGAATTTGGCATATATGAACGAATTTGACTTAAATTGCCGGATTTGAAAGCATGTCTATTTTTCCTTGTTGAGACTACTAAAATTGAATTATAACTGTGTAGCTTGTCACTATCTTCAGTTCTTATTTAGTATTGTTACTTACTGAGTTGGTTGTACTCACGCTACACCCTACACTTCGTGAGCAAATCCAGGTGTTCCTGGTCATAGCGGGTGTTGATATTTGAGAAGCTGATCCCAGAGACTATCGAGGTAGCTGCATGGCTTTTGCAGGCCTTGACTCTCCTTCGTTATCTTTATTCGCATTTCAGTTCTTATTCCTTAGACATTGTATTATATTGTTCCTTAGTATAGATGCTCAAATACTAGGTGACACCCCCGTTTTGGGGGAGATTTGTATTGCATTGTGGGTTCATTTCTATTTCAAAAAGGTTTTCTTAAATATTAACTATTTTCCGTATAATTTTCAAAGCTTTTACTGTGTTGAGATGGTTGAATAATGGCTTGCCTAGTTCCACGATAGGCGCCATCACGACGGTTGGTTTTTGGGTCGTGACAGCACAAGAGTACTTCAGCCTCTCCATGGTTGTCATCAACTCCTCATCTTTCTTCTTTAACTCCTCCCCCAAGGCAACCATGTCACCTTCCCTGTGAAGCCGCTACTAAACATCCTGGTACTTTCGGTGGAATTCCTAATACTTAGCCTTCAACTTCTAGTAAATATCTTTCCGCTTCTTCTCCCTCCACACGCTTTCAATCTCCAACATGATAATCTGCAAACCAAAGAAAAGTAAACATTAAGATCTTGAAGCAAGTCAAAGCAAAAATGAAAGAACGAAAAATGACTACACTTACCCTGAGAGCGAGGCCATTGATGCTCTTCGACAAATTGTTGTCCCTCAGTTCTTTAAAAGTCACATGCTCGGATTCGGATCGGAGGGGACCAAAGGCTTTGACTACGTCCTCGATGTCCTTTAGCAGATCATGATTCATTGGAATCGTAATAGTTCTTTAACCCCCATCTATCCTAACCTAGACCTGAGTAGTCTTGTCATCAATTATCTTAAGATCCTCGGGGTCTATGTTGGAACCGGACTCATCCCTCTTCAATGGGAACCTTACATATTTTCCCCATCAGCAAGAGAGGCATCCCTAGCCAGCCTAGAAGAAGAAGCCTTCTCGCACCCGAGAGGCACAAAGTTATCACCAAACGCCCCCTCCACGAGCGTCTCCTCCTCGGGGCACGAAGGTACGTCTGCACTTATATCTTATAACTGAGGCACCTCAGAGGTCACCCCAACATCCTCCACAACAAATATTGTCGCATTTTCCTACACCACAATCTGATCATCTAACAAATCAACGGTCGCAGGAACACCTTTTCCTACATCCACGGCCTTTCTTATGTGGGGTCTCAAGTCCGAATTATGTGGAGAAACCTCCTCTTCCTCGATGATGAGTGAAACTGAGGAGGGAGCGGGAACAGTTGTTGAGACAGGAGCGGAGACATATGGCGTAGCAACCCTGCTCCTCTTAAATGAAGTCACAAGCGCCCTATTATTTCCCCCCGCCCCCCAAACCAAACCTATAGGAAACACCAAAAATGACGATGAATGAATAAGAGAATATAGGCAAGTAAAAATGTGATCTCGATTAGAAAAGAAAGTTATTTGTCGAGGGGACGACCGGTTTGAACTTCTGAAAGAAGCTCGGCTAATCTTGGATCCCCATAGTACAAGGGAGAACTTGTCTAACCCAGTCGGCAAGAAGCGTCACCAACTGAAGAGTTCGATCAGCATATGAAAAACAAGGAGGATTATTGTATACGGTTAAAATCGAAGAGCCCGATTTTATGATCGTTATAGCACACCATAGCCCGTCTTCAGAGGGATCGAAGCACAGTTTGAGGTTCGACATCGAGGAAGCATATCAAGGATTCTCCATGCTCGACCTCGGGGCGCTTTAAATCAATGACCATCATGTAAAAGCGGGAAATTCCTAAAAGGCACGTGGTTAAATCTGACCAAGTCCGCAAGAATAGTACAACTCCGTACCGTGACATTAAATAGTTGTACCAGCTGCATTTATTTGTAATAATTACACATGTACTATGTTGGGATTCCCCTTCTTATATTAAGCGGACCTTTGTCATTTTGTGAGACACATGATATTCAATACATGAACAACAATATTCTCTGCTTAACTCAAACATTCTCTACAATTGCTCCATTGATTTATTGCTTCCAATTATTGTGTTTCATTTATTGTTCTTCACTTATTGTTGATCATAAAGAGATCATCTTCGAGGCCCATTAAGCTATTAATCCTCCACCGATAACCCTCTGTCAAGCACTCAAGCTCGACCTCGAGGCCCTGTTTCGACCAACTCGAGGCCCTGTCTCTCGATAGCTCGGTCTGCATATCAATACTTTCCTTTATTATTATCACACTTTCTTCACTTATATTTAGCCTCTATTCCCTAACAACGAGTATTAAAATAAATCACATATTGTTAGAACCACGGAATCAAGTATAATTATAATTACCATTTTCACGGTAAAGAGTTTCGCGCCCACCGTGGGGCTAAAAATAATAGTGCTTGTTTTAGTGCTGATTTTCTAAAAACACAAGTTATTCTTTACACTTTTTCTTGTCCAAGAATCTTCAATTTCAGGTTAGAAAATGTCTAACCCAGTAAATGCACATGAAAACAACGGTCCTGAGGATCATGGAGAGAACGGTGTCGCTGCTTCAGGCGCCAGTGTACCACCGCAAAACCCTGAAGGGGCACCAGTACAAATCCCCATTGATGAAAGCTCACGCAACGCTCAACATGTAGATGTAAGCTCTCATACAGAAGGAAGTGTGCGCGAAGGAGACCAACATGAAGCACTGAGAGTCGCAACTCAAAAGGAAAGAGAAGTTAGCCTTCATGTCATTTTTGAGATGTTTCAAGCACAACAAGTGGCTATTGCTCAGCTACAAGGCCATCAAAAAACTCCAAGCACAGCACTACCAAAAACGGCTCCGCAAGTCGAGCAAGCACTAGCAAGTTCGATCAATAACGGGTCAGTAGTCGACCCCTCTATTATGAAGATGCTTGAGGACCTCGTAAAGATGATTGACTCAGGCGAAAAGAAGATAGAAGCTAACGACAAATAGGTGAGGACCTACAACTCGAGGGTCGATCAGATCCCGAGCGCACCCCCGATTCTGAAGGGTGTAGATTCAAAGAAGTTCGTGCAAAAGCCATTCCCATCAAGTGCTGCTCCGAAGCCCATCTCGAAGAAATTCAAAATGCCCGATCTCCCGAAGTACAATGGGACCTCGGACCCCAATGAGCACGTTACTGCTTACACATGTGCTGTGAAAGGGAACAACTTAAAAGATGACGAGATTGATCCGTCTTATTGAAAACATTTGGAGAAAAGTTTTCCAAAGGGGCCATGATGTGGTATCATAACCTCCCCCTGTACTCGATAGATTCGTTTGTCATGATGGCAGACTCTTTTGTGAAGGCACATGCTGGTGCCATCAAGGTCGCTACGAGGAAATCTGACGTTTTCAAAATCAAACAAAGAGAGAATGAGATGTTAAGGGAGTTCGTATCCCGCTTCCAATTGGAATGAATGGAGTTACCAACGGTCTCTGATGATTGGGCAGTGCAATCCTTCGCTCAGGGATTAAATGAACGAAGTTCGATAGCTTCAAAGCAGCTGAAGCAAAACTTAATCGAGTATCCCGCTATAGTTTGGGCGGATGTACACAACAGGTATCAGTCAAAGATCATAGTCGAGGATGACCAATTAGAAGGCCCCTCGGGCTCGGTGTATCCCCACAGTCTCTTATCAAAGGAATCGAGGCTTCCAGAGAGAGAGTCGAGGCCAAGCAAAGAAAGGTATCAACCGTATATAGAAAATCGGAGAAATATCCTGAGGTGAAACATACCTCGAAGTGATCGAAGGATGGATCGAGGCCAGAATCCTCTGGGACTCGTGAGCAAAGAAGGCTTTGACAGGCACACAGGTCCGGTAGAGGCACCCCAGCTATCTGAGTACAACTTCAACATTGATGTTTTAGACATCGTATCGGCCATAGGTAAAATCAAAGACAGCAGGTGGCCAATACCTGTATTGCCAGATCCTTCGCAAAGGAACCCTAACTTGATATGTGAATATAACGGCACTCACGATCATAGGAACGAGGATTGCAGAAAACTTCGAGAAGAGGTAGCCTGTCTAATTAGCAAAGAGCACCTTCGAGAGTTCCTCAGAGATCGAGCTAAAACCAAATTACGGGAAAAGAGAGGCGAACAGGAAAAATGAAACAGAAGAACCACAGCACGTCATCCACATGATTATTGGAGGAGTCGACGTCCCTCAGGGACCCATTTTCAAGCAAACAAAAGTATCCATCACCAGGGAAAAGAAAATCGGAACTACATACCTGAAGATGCTCTTTCATTCAGCGAAGAGGACATTGAGACCTTGTCTCAACCTCATAATGACGCATTGGTAATTTCTTTTCTTTTGAATAAATTTCAAATTAAACGTGTGCTCATGGATGCAGGTAGATCGGCCAACATAATTAGGTCGAGAGTGGTAAAGCAACTCAGATTGCTCGACCAGATCGCGCCCGCCTCTCAAGTCCTCAACGGATTCAACATGGCGAGCGAGACAACGAAAGGGGAAATCATCCTCCCATTCAACATAACCGGTACAATTCAAGATACCAAGTTTCATGTCATCGAAGGTGACATGAGATATAATGCTTTGCTTTGAAGGCCATGGATCCACAGTATGAGGGCGGTGCCGTCAACCCTTCATCAAATGATGAATTTTCCTACAAAGGATGGAGTAAAAATAGTGTACGGAGAGCATCATACAGCAAAAGAGATGTTCGCGGTGCATGATGCGGCACCGGCCCCGATACCTTCTACATCCGAGGGGCCAAAGAACAAGCAAACAGCCGAGTAGCAATCACAAACTACATCCTCGGACGAACAAATAAAGGACCATGTCGCGTCGTCGGAACGAGTAACTGAAGCATATCGGGGCTTGAACGCCACCACAGTTAAGGTACAATTCTTTCCATCTTTCCTTCACATTTTACACTAACATGTGTGCAGGTGTTAGATTGAAAGCAATCGAAGTACCCTAGAGCTTGAAGGCCTTAGGTTTTAAGCATGCGTTGCGCTCTTTTTCCCTCATATCAGATTTTATCCCAAATGAGTTTTACCGACGAATTTTTTAACGAGGAAACATACATATGCTACCTAAGAAGAACTCATCAAGTATTCAAGGCTTCTCTTCGATCAACCTCAAATACTAAGGGGAATCCCCCAGGGATATCACCTCCTTGAAGAAATTAAAATATGCCAAAGAGGGTCTCGACAGGAGAATGATGTATAGGACCAAACAGCCGAATGAATCATGTCCACGTAGAATAATCAAACCCTCGATGGTGAAAACATGTATACTTGTACCAAGTAATTGAAGGAGAATCTTTTATAATCAAAACACTTTTTGCTTCAAAGAAGTTTGCTATTTTCACAAGAAACGGCTCCAGGGCCAGAAATTTCTCGAACACTTGGGGACTGACATCGAAAACCCGAAGCCGTAAGGCCTCAGGGCCGGCAACTTCGAGCTCATAAGCCCTCAATGAGGCAATATCACATTTGTAATCCCTCCATGAGGCACCAATGGAATCCCTCCACAAGGAAATATCAACAATATAAGCCCTCAATGAGGCAACACCGAAAACTCAAAAGTATAAGACCTCAAGGTCGGAAACTTCGAGCTCATAAGCCCTCAACGAGGCAATATAGCATATGTAAGACCTCAAAGAGGCATTCTCAAACTTGTAAGCCCTCAACGAGGCAATGTCAAGTCTATAAGACCTCAACGAGGCATGTTCAAATTCATAAGTCCTCAATGAGGCGCCAATGTAAGCCCTCCATGAGGCAATATCAACAATGTAAGACCTCCATGAGGCAACATCAAGTTTATAAGACCTCAATGAGGCAACATCAAAAAGTTTGCTATTTTCACAAGGAACGGCTCCAAAGCCAAAAACTTTCGATGTCCGAGGACTGTCATCAACAGTCACCCCATAGAGCCATCAAAAACTCGAAGGCATAAGACCTCAGGACCGGCAACTTCAAGCTCATAAGCCCTCAACGAGGCAATATCAACAATATAAGTCCTCTACGAGGCAATATCAACAACATTAAGCCCTCCATGGGACAACATTAAGTCCTCCATGAGGCAACATTGAGCCTGTAAGCCCTCCATAAGGCAACCTCGAGCTCGTAAGCCCTCCATGAGGCAACACCAAATATGTAAGACCTCAATAAGGCATGCCTAAATTTGTAAGACCTTAAAAAGGCATAATCCTGATATTAAGGTCAAGGCTATATATTCAAACTTGTAAGACCCCTAAAAAGGCATACCCTCTATATAGACGCCGAGGCTACCTCACTCGGGGACTAAAAGGCTCCGGCCAAACTAACGTGACTCATAGACGTCTGTCTGTCACCATAAAATCACAGACCTTCGAATACTTTGAAAATACTTCGAAAAGAACCGGTTAATTAGGCTACCCTTGGAACAAGCAAAAGAGCTTCGATCACATCAGCTCCAAACAATGAAAAGGCTTCGAAACAATCACCCTTCGAGCAAAACCTCCCGTGGTGTTCATTTATCATCACATAACGGCTCATAATCGAGGTTCTTTCAGGTCGTCGAAGAGTTGGATGAACACAAAAACTTCAAAAAGTCTTTAACGAGGGAAAATTATAGCCATATTTGAGGTCGTACCGACCCAATGCATAAGAGCCTAAGCGCCAGCCATATTTGAGGTCGTACCGAACCAATGTGTAAGAGCCTAAGCGCCAGCCTAAAGAGCCTCAGGGCCGATTTAAAAAACCTAAGGGTCGATGAGCTCGTGTCGCAACCCGAATCGAGGACTGAGCCCTAAACGTTTAACTAAAGCACCTAAGGGCCAATGCGTAAGAGCCCACGGGCCAGCCTAAAAAGCCTCAAGGCCAATTTAGAACCCCAAGGGTTCATTTTTAAGTCCAATTCATCGGGCTAATTATTGACAAGCATCGAAATTCAAAACAAAAAGAAAGATAGACAAAAGCAAATCAAAAATACCAAAGGATTTTATATATATGTATTACAAATATACATTTACAATGCTCCCATCAGGAGTTTTATACAAAGGACGAGAAAGAAAAACCTAGTCTACTCTTAGGACCAGCTCCCTTGACGGCCCCTCAGACCTGTTCCTTCGGCGGCCTTCAAATATCAACATCGGCACCAGAGATCAAAACCCCTAACATGAATCTCTTTGAGGGTGTCCCTCCGAGATCTGCATCGGGCATACTCATTACCCCCTCCTCTCTTTGTCAAAGGCTCCCTTCAGCTCAGCCCGAGCATCAATAGCATCTTTTAAGTAAACGGCCACTTTCTTATCGGCCTTTGCTCGAACTTCTTTAGCTTCAGCCCGGGCGTCCACAACCTCGGCCTTCATCTTCAAAAGATCAGTCTCAAGCTTGGCAATCCTTCCCATCTGAATCGAGCTACTTTCTCGAGCATTGCGGAGTTGTACCTCGAGGGAAGAAGCCTTGGCCAAAGAATTCCTTTGGGCCGCAGCATGAACACCTATCTGCGCCTTCAACGCATTGCATTCAAAATTGACCTGTCCGACTTCGCTCCAAAGGCATTCCAACGCCTCCATTTTCCTCTGCAACTGAAGCACCGAAACATTAGTTTTCGAAGACGGGAAACGAAGCATGTACTCCCTCGAGATAAGGATTACATGTTGCTCGAGATTGCCATCGTAGTCTCGACTCTGATTCATCTCCGATCGAAGGTATATCAATTGTCTTGTCTTATTATCACAAAGGAGCCTGAGAGATTTCTCCTTGCCCAAGGCTTCCCGCAACTTGGCCTCACAGCGGAGCAGCTCGAACTTGAGCTTATCAAAAGCCTATGAAAAAGAAGCTTCAGTTCAAAAGATGAAAATAAAAAGCTGAAAAACGAACAAAGTCAACCAAAACTCACCACGGAACAGAGCCGCTGATCCTCCTCAAAAGTTGAGCGTGCGTCTACTAACCTGGTCTCGTCAGCCCCAGTTGAACTGCTCTCGGTGGGGATATGATTGCTCGAGACCCCACTTGATTTAGGCGGTCCCCGGCCCTAAACGTTCCTCGAAATACCTTCGAGGGGGGAAGCATACGGTGGTGAAGGACTCTTGCTCCTTACCTCTCGTGGAACCTCTCCCTCGAGGCTATATGTCTCAGGCCCGGCAGGTTCGGCAACCTCGGGAGGCCCCCTGGTTCGAGCCATCGATACAGAACCATCCTCCCCAGGAGTAGTGATGTCCACAGAATAACCGACGTATATAAGGTCCTCCTCAGCAACGGCATCTTCTCTGTGCCCCCGGGCAGGCCCCGCCTCGTTATGAATGTCCTTATCCTTTACGGACCTTTTCCGCTTATTATCCTCCCTCGGCTCCGAAGCTGATGGTCCTTCCCCCTCCTCGAGGGGGCACGGTCTCATCTCATAGAATCCACCAACGACTGGGGTGATGAAGTTAATACAGATAAATGAAAGCATTCCTCAAAGGGAAATCACATGAAACATACCGTGGTGCTTTGCTTCCCATCTACCCTTTGACAGATCTCGCCACTTGCGTTCATCATAGGATGATGAAGCTGCCAGCCTCCGAGTCCAGTCTACAAGATCGGGAATCTCTTCTGGAATCCACGGGACCGTTGAGAAAGAGAAAAAGAATCATTCTTATAAATCATAAAGAGCAAAGGGAACTAAGGTATGATGTAGTACCTACGTTTGAAGTTCCATTTTTGGGGAACGGCAGGAACTCTACAGGAATGATGTCGACGGTCCTCACTCGGACGAATCGACTCATCCATCCTCGGTTTCGGTCCTCATCGTCACTGGCAATAAAAGGTTTGGTGGATCGGCGTTGTAACGCAATCAGGGCTCGACAATGCAGAGGCCGATATAATCTATAAGGTGGCTAAGGGTAAACTCGAGCTCAGCCTTTTCAGTGAAGAACCTCATCATTAGCACTATCTGCCAGAAGGACGGATGAATCTGAGCCAAAGTGACTCGATTCCTTTTACAGAATTCTAGCACAAGGCGGTCGAGGGGGAACAATGTAAATGGGTACGTCTACACGTTCAAGAATACCTCTATGTGGGCCATAATATTCTCTTCTCGGGAAGGTATCTGCAGCATCACATTTTCTCCCCATCCATAATCTCTCCTCACGGCCTCGATGAGATTTTCCTCTATCGATCGAATAAACCTCGACGCATGCTCTCGATGGCCCGGAGCATCGAAGGGTTTCTCTAGTGCAAAGTCTTTCTTCAAAGAAAAACAACTCGAGGTTAACTCGCCATACGCCGGCGGTGTACCACCGCCCGGGCAAGAAGTAGAGGTAGAGTTTCCCTCTTCTTGGCGAGCGAATTTGGTCACGGCAGCCATAACTATTTGGATAAATATAAAGAGGAAGAAAGCTCAAGCAAAATCTTTCAACTAAAGAAATAGAAAAGCTGAGAGAAGGAAGAGAACTTTATAGAGAAAACTAGTTTTGCAAGCTGCAAAACCTAAACTAAAGAAGGAGCAAGCATATATATAAACAAGTGGCGACAATTCATCTACTTTGAGGGCCAATTAATTCTGACAAGGTCGTTATAGCTTTTGGGGAAGTGTACCGGCGGGGCCACCTCGGTCACTTCACTGTCATGTCATATGAATGACGCTATCATACAGCATTCGAGGGATTGAAACATCTATGCCAACCTAGCCTTGAGAAGGTTTCCGATCTCAAGAATCTCTATTACTACAAGTACGGGCTCCAAAGAGCTAACTTCAGAGCTCGAAGGTCGAATTTTGCATAAACATTGCAGGGAAAAGTTTGAAGTATGAAACCAAGAGATATTTTGCATTCCAAAAAATATATTTACAAGGGTATTTTACAAAGCTCCCCCAAGGATCCCATGAACAAAAAAGAAAAAGCAAAAATAGTTACTAAGTCTACTCTTCGCCTTCACTAGCCCGAGTCGCTTCCAGAGCCCTCATCCGAAGTTGTTGAGATAACTGATTCTTCCTCCAAGGCCTTGGCTTCTTCAATATCGGCAGAGAGATCGGCACCTTTGGCAGTCGCTTCCTCGAAGGCTTTCCTCCTAGCTTGCAGGCGAGCATGAGCAACAGCCCGAGCCATTTTTAGCTCGGCCTTTTCGGATATCTCCCTGGCTCGATCATTTGCGGCGGCAGCATCCCTTTTGTATGAAGAAACAAATTCATCGGCCTCAGACTTGACCGCAGATAATGCAGCAGCCTTCTCCTGAGCACCTCGAAGAAGGCCCTGAGTCGAGGATAGCTCTTCCCGAAGTATGTCCCTCTCCGAGGCCACTGCATCATTCAGCCGCGTTAGCTCGAGGATCTCGGCGTCTTTGGACACGATCTCCCCCTGAAGTTGCCCCACTAGGGCATCCTTTTGCCCAATCTACAAATATAGAAGACAAGCTAATTAGCATTAATTATGGCAATAAAAGACAAGTTCATGGGTACCAGATTACTTGCTTGATGAACTCAGCCCTCTCATGGAAATCTCTCTCTCTGAGCGTGCCTGGAGGTCAACCAGCTCCTCCTCTTTTCGGACATGCAGAGCCTTCAGCTCGTTTAGCTCCGATGTAAGCTTCTCGAGCTCCTCCTCACGGTAAGTCAGATCGTCATGTAGCTTAGAGAAAGCTTGGTCATACAACTTCTTGACCTACAACACAAAAGAAGAAAGTTAGAAAAGCAAGGTAAACATTTGAAGCACAAATAGTATATCAAGAAGATCACCTGCTTTTGAAGACTCTCAGTCTCCTCAAGAGCGACGGGGGCATCGACATCGGTATCCTCCTCAACGCCTTTGAAATAATCTCTGAATGTATCATCCTCTTCCTGAAAGGTCCCCAAACCGGAGGCATTCCGGTCCTGGGCATCTTGTATCTCTCCTGGAAAAATGACGGGCCGGATTGAAATCCGCCTGCAGCATCAACTTCCATCGAGGCTTCCTATTGCCCCCGAAAAACTTCAGAAACGAGCCCTCCGAACTCACCAACACGGACTGTACCATGTCCGACGAGTGGCTCGAGGACTGCACCCAAACCCTCCTCGAGGATCTCCCCAACATGAGGCGGGCCCGCATCGGCCACCTTTGACTCAACAGTCGTCCACCCAACGACTTTTGTAGCATCAACGCTTCGTTTTACCCTTTGTACCAAAGATCAGATATCGTCATCTTCCTCCTCGACACGCAGGCTCTTAGCGACCCTCAAGGTTAGGACCGTAGCATCGGTCTTGGGCTTCTGAGCCTTTGCTTTCTTAGATTTTGGATACTCCACAAGTGTCTCCTCCTTCATTTTCTTATCCTTGGCGGTTTTTGAAGCCTTTTCCTCACCAGGAGGAGGCGGTCTCATCGACGCTCCTTCCCCGAGGCCTGCACAGGCATGATGTATCAAACTCACCACCGTAGAGAATAATTACAAAAAATGAGGAAATGACAACAATAAAAGCATACCATGGTTCTTGGCATGCCACCGCATTTTGGCCAAATCGCGCCAAACACGCTTGTTGTATGGAAAAGCGGAGTCCAAAGGTTTGATCCACCCTGGGAGATCCCGGACCGCGGTGGGGAACCAAACGATGTCTACATGATAGCAAGAAAATCAAGTAAAAAACAAAGGGGTCAATTCAGAAGAAGATAAAGAGGCGAAAAAATATGCTCGATATGGAGACGCTTACGCTTCATGTTCCATTCCTCTAGGAATGGCATCCTATCAGTAGGGATAAGGTCTGAGGTTCTGACTCTAACAAACCGGCTCATCCATCCCCGATCTTTGTACTCGTTAATACAGGCAAAGAACGCTTTGGCAGATCGACGGTGTAGCTTGATTAAACCCCCTCGGAAGAGACGAGGGCTATACAATCTGATCAAATGATCGAGGATGAAAGTCATTCACTCGGCCATGTTGGAGATATATCGAATCAAGTAGAAAATCCTCTAGAAAGAAGGATAAATTTGACCGAGTTTCACTCGGTATTGACGACAGAAGTCGAGAATCACCGGATCTATCGGTGGAGAAGAAGAATCTATGAAGCCTAAAGTAAAAGGGTATGTATATACGCTGAGGAAGCCAGCTTTATGTGTGACTATGCTTTCCTCAGCTGTACGGATTTCTACTTGCTCTGCCTCCCCCAGCAGCAGTCTATCTTTACTCTCTTTATATCGGTCAACACACTTATGTACCGAGACATGGGCTCGCATCGGACCGGTGTAGAAGGGGATTTCTCGATGGTAAAATCGGAGACGGTGTCGAAGGGACCAGGAATGCACTGCTCGATACTAGGAGGTAGATGGGCGTGATGAATAAGTGGCTCCCTCTTTTTGAGGTACCGTTTTGGAGGTCTTGGCCATAATTACAACTAAGTTTAAAAGAAAGAAGATGAAGAAATGGCGCAGAGAGACGATGAAAGCAGAAAACTGTTAGCTAAAATTTTGAAGACTTGAAGATGTTGTAAAAGTGTGAAAGGAAAACAATTGAAGTATTTATAGAAGCCATTTGGGCATGTTTGAGAAGCGGAAAGGTTGAACCAATAGCGGTTTGTGGGATTCCCGAGAATCATGCTGACAGCGACCTCTGCGCAGCCTTTATGTCACGTCATTTGATGCTCTGACGAAGCTGATGTCATAATGAGGATATCGAAGAGGCAAGAATTCAAGATTGTTTCTCATCATTTCATTCTAAGAAACACGGGGACTATATGTATACGGCTAAAATCGGAGAGCCCAATTATATGATCATTATAGCATACCATAGCTCGTCTTCAAAGGGCGTGCAGCACAGTTCGAGGTTCGACATCGAGGAAGCATATCAAGGATTCTCCACTCTCGACCTCGGGGCGGTGTAAATCAATGACCATCATGGAAAAGCGGGAAATTCCCAAAAGGCACGTGGTTAAAGCTGACCAAGTCCGCAAGAATAGTACAAGTGTGTACCGTGACATTAAATAGTTGTACTAGCTGTATTTCTTTGTAATAATTACACATGTACTATGTTGAGATTCTCCCTCTTATATAAAGGGGACCATTGTCATTTTGTGAGACACATGATATTCAATACAAGAACAACAACATTCTCTGCTCTCTAACTCAAACATTCTCTACAATTGCTCCATTGATTTCTTGCTTCCATTTATTGTGTTTCATTTATTGTTCTTCACTTATTATTTATTGTGGATCATAAAGAGGCCATCTTCGAGGCCCATTAAGCTATTAATCCTCCACCGATCACCCTCTGTCAAGCACTCGAGCTCGACCTCGAGGCCCTGTTTCGACCAGCTCGAGGCCCTGTCTCTCAATAGCTCGGTCTGCATATCAATAATTTCCTTTATTATTATCACACTTTCTTTACTTATATTTAGCATTTATTTCCTAACAACTAGTATTAAAATAAATCACATATTTTTAGAACCAAAGAATCAAGTATAATTGTAATAACCATTTTCACGATAAATAATTTTTCCACAAACTCATAATGAAAAATTATTTGAAAAGATAGAAGCAAGAGTACAAGCACTTACTAGTGCGGTTCCAGGCAAGGGAAACTTGAACATTGGCCATGACGGCCTCAATCTTGACAAAGAAGAAGTCGTGCCAAAACTGCCGACTACCTTTGTCATCCATTTTTACCACCAAGAACTTGCCCCCGCGATGTTGAAGGTTAAACATCGTGCCACGATAAAAGCTAAGCGCGAACAAATGCACAAAATGCCACACCATGACCTCGACACCAGCCAGTTCGGCAAACTTTGATAGCATCTTGATCACCTTATAAACGTAGGGGTAAGCTGAGCAAGAAAAACCATATAAAAACAACAAAATTACTCCACCAGTGGAAAGAGAGGGACCGAGTAGCCGATGGTTAATGGATAGGCATAGAGAGCAACGTACCTAGGATGTTGGGTGTGCACTTCGACATTATTAGCGGGTATTAGCTACACGTGATCGGAAGGCCATATTTGACCTTGAACTCGACCAAATGCTTAGCCGTCATAAAAGATTGAGAAATTTCAATCATCACCTTCGGCGGCCATTGAAAATTTTGTTTAGCATCATGGTTACGGGGGATGATCTACTTCACTGAAGGAAGAGCCTCCTCTGTAGCGGTGGAGATGGTGTCTTCCCCATGAATGAGAAACACAACGGCCAGTGGAGTTGGTTGGACTTCTTCATTAACATCAGAAGAAAGGTTAGACATGGCTATGAAGATTAGAGGATTAGGAGCAAAAATCTAAGAAGATAGAATGAAAACTCGGAGGTGGTAAAACAAGAAAACCAGGTGAAAGCAAAAGCAATTTCAAAGGAGGTAAAACTTGAATAATGGTGAACAATTCCTATTTATCGAGGAGAGGCGCCGATTCTGAAATGGCTCATCATGATTGCCACTAGTATCAAAATGACAGAACCAATTAGAAGTTGCGCATGTGTCAAGGCAATGTATCGGGAATAGGCGTCATCATGAGGAATGATGTCATGATGTCACATCTTTTCCTTGGCAAGATGGATCCATTGAATCTCCCAGGAAGACTAAGATTTTGAAATATGTGTTCCTCGAAATGCCACGTCGCCCGCTTTTCACAATGACCACGACTGTTGTTATCCGCTCATTGAATTCTCCCACGAGGACGAACTCAACAAGCGGAGGGACTAACTGTATGGGAGAAAAAAATCACCTTACATGTTGACCAAACCAACATGAATGAGGGCTTCGGAGACTGCCACGTGTCGTAAATAGGATACAATGATCTGACCTCAAAGGATCGACGTCACAAGAAGACAATGCGTCGTCGATGAGGTCGAAGTGACTCGAAAGAAGACGAGGACGAGAACGAACACTACTTTTCGGAAAGCAGTAACAACTAGTTCTAGGATTACTATTCCCAAGCGAATTTCCAGTGAATATTCTTTCCAGTTGTACTATTTAAGGTTTTTTGGCCCATGTACCTTATAAATAGAAAGATATGTAGTCATGGGTGGGGATTGTACATACATTATAAAGAACAATATATTGACATTCTCTGAAGATTCTCTCTTTATCATATACATACAAAGTTCATCTTTTTACATCTTTATTTATCTTTTCTTTCCCGATCCAAGAAGGATCCTAATATTCAAAGGTTTATCATTACACATCATTGTCAAAGGAATTAATGGGAATCTCACCTTTGTCGGGTGACCTCTATTCATTTATTTACTTAAATGTCATTTATCTCTTTTTCATATTCATGATTCATTCATTACTCCGTTATTGCTATTATTTATTTCTATCCAATAAACATACGTAGGGTACTATCTATAAATACACTTGGTCTATTGTTCAGATATTATTATTGACTTAGATTAACCTATTTTTCACTACAAATCTTATTTTATAAATCTAGATCTAAATTATGGGTCATACATTTTAATTTAATGTCTAAGACACATGGAGAAATCTGATTGAAATGCCATAACGTTTTACCGAGGTATTAACAGTTCCATGTCTATAACTACGAAAATCCTTCATCCTTTCCTTTTCACTTTCCTTTGGTTTTTCAAGCAAACAATTTCACCTTCTTCAAATCCTGCGTTCTTTTGCTTCAAATCTTCTTTCTAACTTCGTGATGGACTCACAAAGTCGTAATCTTCAAACAATTGAACCTTCTACTACTCAATTCTTCACATTATTGAGAAGTGTACTACTATTGTTGATAAAATAAATAAAGAAGGAACGTTAGTTTTGAAGAGAAAAAGGAAAAAAACCTCTTTCAAAGAAAAAAGACGATGGTTAGGAATCTATCGTGGGGAAGTCTCCTTCTAAAAGCAAGAAGGACGAAGATTGTGAACCAACTGTTTCAGAATCCACTTATTTGAAACTCACCGATTTAAAAAATATATTTCCCAAGAAATTGAATCCTAAACTGGATTGTACCCTCTAAACCAAAATCAAGAAGGAAACACTCTGGTAGAATATACCTCAATTTGATTCATTCGAGGCATCTTTTTTCTATTCGGGAAGACTACAGGTGGCAAGGATATATACAAATATTTTCTGCTCAGGAGAATGAATGGATTATTGCTCAGAGTTGTTAGACATTTAATTTTGTTCTACCTTTTCCTCCGATTACTTTCTTGATATTAATAATTTTGACATATTATTTTATTTTGCTAGTAATTTTACTTTAAAATAATTGAAATTTTTACCTATATTAGCTTCTACGAACGTGCACTGCACGTTAAATATTGTAGGTAGTGCTTTAGGCAATTATTTTTATGAAGGAACATAAAATTTAAGTAACGATAGAATTATATAATACAACAATTATTTAAACGTCGAAAATGTCATTCCATTAGCATAAGACGTGAATTCAAAATGAATGGACATCGTTATCTAAACCTACAAAAATGATCAATTTAGTCATATTAGTTGGATAATATTATTATATACTTATAGTTATCTTACCTAAGTCTTCATTGTAGATGATGTTCTTTATGTATATTCCATTTCGACGCTTTGCTTGCTTCGTCATGAAAAGAACTTTTATTGTAGACATTGATATTCTTCTTAAAAGTGCAGTATATAATTGTCCGTGCGAGAAAATATGTTCCGAAAGACACAGTTCAACGTTTGAAATTGTTTTCCCTTGTGCTTTATTTGTTCTCATTGCAAATTACAAGCGTACTAAAAATTATTTTTTGATAAATTTGAAAGAATATCTTTCATTTTCTGGAGGCGAAAGTTGAATTATGGGGATGAACGTATGCATGAAAGTGCATTGACCATTATGATTTCTGCATATATAACATTTTTTCAAAACCTCTACTTATTATTCTTATACTATTACATAAGTTATTTAACGAATCTAAGTTCCTTAACAATATGATGAGTGCATTTTGCTTCAAAATTAGCAATAAGTAAATAAAATAAAATAAACTAATGCACCACGAAGCCACAAAATAAACCAAAACCACGTAAAAGAAAATTAAAGGCCTTTAGTTGTCAAACAGAATTTAAAACTTACTAAAGCATGTTTTTTGTCTATTGGCTTTCAAAGACTTATAAACTATAGCCGAGTGGAAGAAAAAGAAGGTATATAGTAAAATTTATACAAATTAAAATCTGCAATAGTTCTTAATTGAATGGGAACTTTTAAGCAGTTAGATCGTTAGAACCTAACCCATTATAAATTCGACATAGTGGCAATGAAAGAATTTTTGTGTCCGTTATATACATACATGAAACTAACACATAAAAAAATAATGAACTTGACAACGAATTTTTGAAATGGAATATTGTAACGATCCGATCGGTCGTTTTACTTTTTAGGTCCTTGTTCCCCTAATTAAGACTCCCAGTATGTGCTTTTACTATTTTATGACTTGCGAGGATGGTTGGTTCGGGTTTGAAAGTGTTCCAGTTGAAATCAGAACACTTAGTTCCTTAATAGTGGCCTATAATGGTAAATTTGACTTGAGTCAATGTTTTGAGTAAACGACCCCGGAACCAGGATATGACGGTCCCAATGGGTTTGTATGATGATTTTGGACTTGGGCGTGTGTTCAGATCAGATTTCGGATGACCCGGGAGCGTTTCGGTGCTTAATATTGAAGGTTGGCATGTTGAAGATTCTTCAAGTTCTTTAAGTTTAATTTTGAGTAGGCTTTCGTGTTATCAAGGTCCGTTTGAGATATCGATCTGGAATAGTTCCGTATGGTGATTTATGACTTACATGTAAAATTTAATGTCATTCTGAGTAGTCTAAATATGATTCGGCGCGTTCGGAGTAAGTTGAAAAAACTTAAAGTTCATATATTGATTCGATTTTGTTTTGGGGTACGATTCTAAGTTTTGATGTTTTTTTACGTGTTTCGAGGATTTGAGCAAGTTCATTTTAAGTTTACGAACTTGTTGGTATGTTTGGACGAGGCCCCGAGGGCCTCGGGTGCTATTCGGACGATGTGCGGAACATGTTTGGACTGAAGAATGGATGAAGAAGCAGGGATCTGGTGCTTTCATGTCACGACCCAAAATCCAACTAATCGTAATGGCACCTAACCCAACCCGCTAGGTAAGTCAATTAGCAACAATCCAATTCAAAAGAGATTTACTGAGAGAAATAAAGATAATATAACTGAAATTTTTATACAAGGAATTTTCCAAGGACTGATAGTATAAATCATGAGCTTCTAAGATTTAGAGTTTACAAAGATGATATGAAACAAAGATATCATCTGTTTGAAATATACATGAACATATTTAAAATGCTAAGGCTACCAAGAATAAGAGGCAGCTATGACAGAAACGCATGTACATTTTCGATTCCAGCTTCCGCCATACACAACAACATCAGCATCAAAAATCAGCACCCAAGGTGTAGAAATATAGTATGAGTACAACCGACTCCATGTACTCAATAAGTAACAAACATAACCTTAGGTTGAGAGCAGTGAAGAGCTTGGACAAAGGTTAGAGTCCAACACCAATAGCCAAGAATAATTCGTAACAATATAAGAAAAACAGTTGAAGTAATGATTCAAAAATATGATGCTCAACTCGTTCACAATTACGGAAAATAGTCATGCTTTCCAAGTATAACAGTAAAACCCAAATCTTTCACCAAAACCACCAAAGTATGAATAAGTCAGAAAAACTGTGATTATTCCTAAAACATTTTAACAATAAATAAGATGTTTCATTATCAGATAGAATGAGGAAAGTACATCTCTATGCCTACATGTCAACGTGTACGTGAAATTATGAATTCACAAAACAGTGTAGCATGAGGAAATGCATCTATATGTCTGTATGTCAAGTATGCATGTCAAATGCAATGCTTCATCGTGATGAACTCATGTATTCACACTCTCAGAGTACTCAATTTCACTGTCTCGCACTGCCACTCATCACGCTCAATACTCAGCACACTCAGTCATTCAGCACTGTACAGCACCTGTTGCGGCGTGCAGCCCAGCCCCATCATGAATCAATAGCAATTGCACTCATTGTGGGTGCGCCAACTTAAGAGGGTAGATTCAGCCAAGCACTAATGAATCCTGTTGTGGTGCGCAACCCAATCCCATCGTGCATCAATAATACCTGATGCGGCATGGAGTCCGACCCATCATGAGTCAATAGTACCCGCTGCAACCTGCAGCCCAATCCCATCAATATCACTCATAATCAAGCCCTCGGCCTGTCACGCCCCGAACCTGGGGGGCGAGACCGACACCCAGTGTCCCACCTATCTTTGTGTACCAACTTGCAACTAAGGGACTCTAAACATATGATATCATACTTTGGCCATGGGCCACATTGCAGGACAACTGCGAATGCTGGATAAATATCAATATATACTGGGCCGACAAGTCCGTCATGATAATTACAACTGACAAACCAACCAAATATACATACAAGGCCTGCAAGCCCAACATACTGCACTAACTGACAGGATATGTTTATAAGCCTCTACTGATGGATATAATATGATTGGAACAGCTCCCCGACCTACTCATAACATATATACATATATATACAATATGTACATAAGTTTCTAGACCCGGCAACTCCGAAGGGCATGGAGCTTACCGATCAAGCTGAACTGGGGCAACACTTACTGAGGAGGTTTACTCGTCTGTCTGTCTGAACCTACATGCATGTGTTTAACCAAAGAATTAGATTCTCTGTCAAAGATATTTTAAGAAGAACACGGGTTTCTAATAACCAAAGAATATGCTAATAATTGTAAGTAAATTCATAAATAGAAAGCAGAAAGATGCGTAAAAAGTAAGTATATTTCAATAGTGGTTCGAACGTGTCCTTACAAGTTATATTTTACTCCCTTTTATAGGGAATTTCTTAATATAACGTCTACTCTTTTCAGTGATTGAGCATTAATGGCTAATAATGGCATTAATGTAACGTTACAATGATTAATCGTAATTGTTGCGATTATATTATGTTACGTTTTGGCTCATTAATTGAAGATCCCCGCTCATTAATTGAAGATCCCCCAATCTGCCTTTTATTCCATCTTGATTCATTAGGACCATGTTTCTTCACCTTCTCAACTAGGTTGAGATTCCCGTATCTGATTACCCTGTGGGTATGCTGTTCCATTCCTCTTTATCTCATACACCTTCATAAAGTCTCGTCCAGTTGTCATGTTGTCATTGCTCCACATAGATTGGAGAGTCATCATAAGTATTACACGTGTGAAGCTCATTTTTACCAATACAAATAGTCCCCCCACTTACCATTTATTTATCGATTAATATTTGGTAAGTGGATAATCATTTATGGCATGAACATTTTGCCGTCGCTTCACTCGTTCCATTTCATCCGTCTCTGAATGTATGCGTCACTTGCCACTTCCATTTAATGCATGTGCCACGTGGCTTTCCCGATTGGTTCTGCAATTATTCAGCGCCTTTTTAGGGATTTTTCCGGCTGCATCAGCTCGAAGTGACGGCTTCAATTATGACTTTCATATCTTTCCATTTTTGACGGTTGCCTTTGAGTATAAATACCCCTTTTCCTTTCTTTACTTTCACGAAAAACTTCTAACCTTCTTTCTTTATTTGTAAAAAGTCTTCATCTTTGTAAATATGTCTTCTTCAAACCAGCAATCTAAAAAGGTCATCATTGTAGATGAACTGACTCTTTCTTTTGCTCCAACACGGAGTAGGAGGGGCGGTAGGCTTAGGAGCTTAAATTCTACTCCTTCCAGGGGTTCTTCTTCTTATTCTTCTCCCCCGCCATCTTCTAGGTCTAACACTCCTTCGTCTTCTCCGAGGTCTAGGGCTTCTACATCTTCATCAAATAGTAGAGAACACAATGAACCGCTTCGTGAACCGAGAGTCGATGAGATTGTTCCTGCGGAGTTTTCTTTTGCCAAGGATAGTCAAGCCATGAGTGAACATCTTTCTTCAATGTCATCACATACCAGTGATGACCTTTATCCTACCCAAATAACAGGGGGCTTAGTGTCTCTTGTACGCAGGGATTGTTCTTGGAAGCCTGATTTTCCTGTTGTTGTTTCTAACGATAACCAAAGAATAACCTCTTACAAGACTGGATATTCTTATGTCTATACTTATCCCTTCACATTAGGATTCAAGCCTCCCATCGACCCTGTTATCATCGAGTTTTGTCGATTCTTCAAAGTTTGTCTGGGACAAGTCGGTCCTTTTATTTGGAGAGTAGTTGCGTGCCTTAGGTATTTGGCCAATTTAGCTTCCGTACCCTTTAATTTTCATCATCTTATTCACCTCTATTCTCCGATGTTGTTCCGCCAATGAGTGTTTACTCTTACGGCTAGGAGTAAAAGGGTGTTAGTTACTCCATATGATGAAAAAGATAGAGGGTGGTATGTTAGGTATTTTGCTGTCCCTACTGCAAGGTTTAGTAGGTGAAGAAAATCTCCTCTTCTCTAAGAGGTGGAACTTTGCACGTGAGTACAGTTTTGCTCACTTTACTTTTCTTCACTTTTGATGAACTTCCAGTATCGTGATTGTTTCTTCTTCTTTTGTAGCAACCATGGGAACCATCGGTAATGTCTCCGGTTTCCGTGATTGGGTAGAAAAACTCTTGTCAATCGCTCCTTTAGAAGAACGTTTGTGGAAGTACCTCTCTTTGAGGTTTAGTTGGAAGGTGAAGACCCATGGTAAGTGAAGTTTTTGTTTTTACTTCTTCTCTTTTTGATCTTTATCTGACCCCTTTTATTTGGTAGGGTTTCCTGCTCGTGGAGTTTATGTTGCGGTTGTGTCCGCTTCAAGGTTGTCTCTGGCTAAGGCCCAGGAAATCATTGTTGGTTCCTTCTCGTCGAAAAGAAAAGCAAGTGGATCCAGGACCTTATAGAAGGAAGAGGAAGAGGAGGGTTTGCTGGTCCATAGGTCACGTAGGAGGTGGGTGGTCTTTGATGATGAATCTGCACCCGTTATTGATCCTCCTGTGCCTGAATCAGAATTTTCCGCTCCTGAAGATGCAACTCCCTCTCTTGTTCATGAGTCTGTTGATCACCTGTAAACCAACTAGGTTTTGGTACCATCTCTATTGAAGCTCCTCTTGCTGTTTTCTCTCCTCCTACCGCTAATAAACTTTCATTTATTGCTCCCATTTCTGCCTCTGCTCCCATTGTCGTTCTTGCTCCCGTTGCTGGTCCTCAACCTGCTCTGTTTGTGCCTCATTCACCCGCCCCCGCTTCCGTGCCTTCTGATGTTAAAGTAGGGTCTTCCNTCTAATTTATCATTTTATGTAGATAAACCTTATAGGCACAGAGCTAATGAAGAGAATTGTTCAACCAGAGCAAGCAGCGAATGACTTCCATATTGAGGCTGATAATTGGAAGGAGCAGTACGAGAGTTTACAGCTTAACATGGAGGCAATGGAGGAGGAAAAGTGTACCTTGGAGCGGCAAGTTAGGGTTATGGCAGTAGAACTAGCCGTCGAAAAGGCGTCTTCGAACCAGGAAAGTAAGGACAAAAGTGTCTTAGAGTCTTTATTTGCGGAGCAGCTTTCCCGTGCCACATAGGAGATTAGGAGCCTGAAGGCTTTGTTCGACCATGAGGAGGTGTACTCTGGCGAACTTGTTCAATTGCTCACCCAAACCCAAGAAGACCTCTGTAACTCTTCAGAGAAGGTCCAGTTTCTGGAAAGATCCATCGCTCCTTTACAGGACTCTCATGATGATGTCGTGGTTGAAAGAGATGAGCTAAGAGCTGACAGTGTTTTTAAGAAAGTCTTTGTATTGTTTCGAACTTTCGCAACATTTTACATGTGTTTGTGTATCATCCATAACTCCTTTGCAACTGTTTTTCTTACAACATATTTGGTATAAACTTGTACTCGTAAATGTTTTTCTTTTGTAACAGCTTTTTCGAATTAATACAAGGGTATAATTGTTTTCATTTATAACAGTTTTTTGAATAAATATACAAGGATAATGCTTTTCTCATATGTAACTATTTTTATTTACAACCGTTTTTGAATAAGTACAAGGATGTTGCTTCATCCGTAACTGTTTTCATTTAAAATAGTTTTTGATTAAGTATAAGGATGTGCATTTTTATCCATATCTAATATTCTTCCCTTAACCTAAACATTCGTTTACATTTACAAATATGTTTTTTTGAAGGTTTTTGAATCAGGCTTTGTGTTTTTTGTCTTTGTCTCTTTGATTTTGCTCATAGTACTTGACTTTGTTGGGAAGATGGATCTTCAGGCTTGAGCTTTTACTTTTTAATAGTCTTCTTTGCTTCTTCTTTGCCTTCCATACTGTATAGGCCCCCAAGTGTTTGAGTTTTGAAGAATGAAATCTCAAGCACTTGACTATTACTTCCTTGTGGTCCTTTTCCTGAAAAGGAAAAACATATGGGACTGGAAGGTATATAGTTTAGATGATGACTGCTTAACCCTTTAAAAACATCCATCAGAAAGTTGTAACCCTAGACCGGGGATTCAGTTACTTTCTCGTGTCTATGAATGTCTAATATAATCATCTGGTGATGGGTTAGCTTTTTGCCTATCATCTAAAATGGTTAGTATAACTTTAACTGTACAAAAGTAAAATCGAACGTAATGATACCTGACCGGGGGTATTCCCTTTACTTCAGAAGTAATACTTCTTCAAATGAACAGCATTCCAACTAGTTGGTAAGTTTCTGCCGTCCATAGTTTCCAGCTCGTAAGCGCCTTTTCCAGCAATGCCACGGACTTTGTAGGGCCCTTCCCAGTTTGGATTTAGCTTTCTTGCACCAGCTTCCTTTGTTGATTGGAAGACTTTTTTAAGAACAAAGTCCCCAATTTTGAAATATCTGAGGTGAGCTTCTCTGTTGTAATATCGCTCTATAATTTTCTTTTGGGTTGCCATACGTATTAATGCAGCTTCTCTTCTTTACTCGAGCAAATCCAGATTTTTCCTTAACTCGTCGTTATTTGTTTCTTCCTGTTGTCGTTGTGAATATCGTGCTTGGTTCGCCGATTTCCACTGGTATTAATGCTTCTGAACTGTAGACAAGCACGAATGGAGTTTCTCCCGTGGATACTTTTGTAGTAGTTCTGTAAGCCCATAATACTGCTGGTAGCTTGTCAGGACAGTTTCCCTTGAATTTTTCCAACCTTTTCTTTATGTTTTTGACAATGACTTTGTTTGTTGACTCGGCTTGCCTATTAGCCATGGGGTGATGTGGTGATGAAGTGATTCTCTTGATTTGCCAACTTTCAAAGAATCTATGATTTGTGAGCCTATGAATTGTGGGCCATTGTCACATGCAATCTCCTTTTGTATTCCAAAGCGGCATATTATATGTCTCCATATGAAGCTTTTCACTTCTTTCTCTCGTACATGTTTAAAAGCGTCTGCCTCCACCAATTTTGTGAAATAATCAGTTAATACGGGTAAGAACCGTACCTTTCCTTTAGTGGGGTAAGGGGTCCCACTATATCCATGCCCCATTTCATGAATGGACATGGTGACACCACCGGGTGGAGTAATTCTTCTTGCCGGTGTATATTCTTGGCATATCACTGACATTTGTCGCATTTAGCTACGAAGCGCTCAGCATCTTCCTCCATTTTAGGCCAATAGTAACCTGCTCTGATTACAGTTTTGACTAAGTATCTTGCTCCTGCATGGTTTCCGCAGTGTCCTTCGTGTACTTACTTCATCACATACTCCGTTTGGTTGGGTCCAAGGAACTTTTCTAGGGGACCTCCAAACGTTTTACGATATAAAGTTTCACAAACTAGGCAGTACCGCACAGCTTTACGGTGAAGTGCTTGAGCTGCTTTTCTACCTTCAGGCACGGCGTCGTTCTGCAAAAGGTTTACAATTTCGTTTCTCCAATCCCAGGTTAAATTGTTAAATGTTACCTCATATTTGTCCTGATCGATTGCTGAATGAAATAGGTGTATGAAAATTCCATTGTCTTTATTTGTTATTGTCGGAAATTGCTACGAGTTTAGCTAATGCATCCGCTTCTGCATTTTCCTCTCTGGGTATTTGCATAACTTTCCATGACTAGAATTGCCTTGCTAGGTCTCGTGCCTTTTCCAGATATTGTTGCATCTGAGCTTGTCTTGCGGTATAAGTCCCCTGCATCTGGTTTACCACTAGTTGAGAGTCACGTTTGACCACGATTTTCTCAATTGAGAGTTCTCGTGCCAGTTCAAGCCCTGCAATGACAGCTTCGTACTCTGCTTCATTGTTAGTTATGGGATAACATTTAGTGGCTTGTCGTATCTTTTCACCCACAGGTGATATTAAAACAATTCCCAAGTCGACTCCTTTTATGTTAGAAGAGCCATCAGTAAATAGGGTCCAAATTCCTGGATTAGCCACATTGAAGAGTGTTAACTCTTTTTCCACTTCAGGGATTATGCTAGTATTTAAATCAACGACGAAATCAGCTAAAATCTGAGATTTTATTGCAGTCCTAGGCTGATATATTACGTCATGTTCGCTTAATTCTATTGCCCATTTAGCTAATCTCCCTAATAACTATTGTTTATGCAAAATATTTCTTAGTCGATACGAAGTCACAACAGTGATTGGGTTACATTGAAAGTATGCGCTCAACTTTCTAGCTGCCATGATTAGAGCTAAGGCTAAATGTTTGAGATGAGGATATCTAGTTTCAGTATCTAATAAAGACTTGCTTACATAATAAATCGGAGATTGTTTACCTCTGTCTTCTTTTACCAGTACTGCACTTACGGCAATTTCTGCTACGGCAAGATAGACATACAGCCTCTCCCCCTCTTTTGGTTTAGACAGCAGCGGGGGTTTTGATAGATAGATCTTCAGATCTTTAAGAGCTTGTTGGCATTCTTCAGTCCATTCGAACTAATTCTACTTTTTTAGAACTGAAAAGAATTTAAAACTCTTCTCTGAAGACCTGGAGATAATTCTTCCTAATGCTGCAATTCTTCCTGTTAGTTTTTGAACTTCTTTTTTTGCTCGTAAGTATATCAGGTATTTCATCTATAGCTTTAATCTGAGCGGGTTTACTTCTATACCCCTATTTGATACAAGGAAACCCAAAAACTTACCTGATTCACCGCCAAAGGCGCCAGATGTTCCTGGAACATCTTGGTCACTGGACTTTGATACGTGGCTCCAGCATTTTTCAGGCCAAAAGCCATGACTTTGTAACAATAAGTCCCCCTATTTGTAATAAAGGAAGTTTTTTTCTCATCTAAAGGATCCATTTTTATCTGATTATAACCAGAATATGCATCTAGAAAGCTCAACAGTTCATGACCTGCAGTGGCATCAATCATTTGATCTATGTGTGGCAATGGGAAGGAGTCTTTAAGGCATGCTTTATTCAAATCTGTGTAATCTACGCATACTCTCCATTTACCATTCTTTTTGGGTTCCACTACAGTATTAGCTAACGAATAAGGATATTTTACCTCGTGTATTGAACCAATTTTCAAGAGTTTTTGCACCTCTTCATCGATCACTTGGTTCTTTAATGGTCCTTGATTTCTTTTCTTTTGCTTGACATGCACGAAGGATGGATCTTCATTTAGTTTATGAGTCATCACTTTCGGAGGTATACATGTCATATCTGAATGGGACCAAGCGAAACAATCTGAGTTAGCTTTTAAATATTCAATTAACTTACCTCTTCTTGCGGGGATTAGCCTCGTGCCTATATGAACTTTTCGCTCAGGATTCTTCTCGAACAGTGGGATAGCTTCGAGCTCCTCAATAGTTGTTTTAATATGATCTTCTTCTGGCTCTTGAATGAGATCGGGTTTGGAATCCATGTCCGTATGTGTTGATGTTGCCTCTGTGGTGATTTGGTTCACCTTCTCGTGGCTTCCTTCTTCCGTACCTATTTGGGTTCCAATTTCTTCTTTCATACCCAATTGGGCGATTTCCTCGTCTTTTAACTCTTCCACTACCTCTTTTTGTTGAATTGTACTACTGAATTTATATTCCTTGAGGTCTGTTGATCGCCTCGAATCTGTTGAATTCCCCATTTGGAAGGGAATTTTATTACCTGGTGTAAAGTAGATGGTATTGCTTCCATGTCATGGATCCATGGTCTCCCCATGATTACGTTGTAAGCCATATCAGTGGCAATGACTTGAAATTTCGTATTTTTTATTACTCCTTCTGCATAGGTACTAAGCTCAATTTCTCCTTTTGTTATGACCGTAGAGTTGTAAAACCTAGATAAGGCTCGTGCTTTTGGGATTACTCGATCCTCCATTAGCATTTCTTCCACAACTCTCAACAAAATGATGTTGACTGAGCTACCTGGATCAATCAACACTCTTTTTACATTAGTGTCATGTATGAGTAGAGATGTTACCAGAGCGTCGTTATGAGAAGGAGCAATCTGTTTCCATCTGCATTGTCGAACGTTATATTGTCTGCTTCCATGTCTTCACGATTCCGCTTCCCGTGTGTAATTTTTAATTTTGTTGTTCTTTTGTAGACTACTCTATTCACCTCCTCTCCTCCGTGTATCACATTCACTGTTCTCTTTGGAGATGGTGGTTTCGGGGGCTCTTGCATGTTCTTCATATATGCCTGTTTGCCTTTTTCACTAAACAGTTTTGTTAGATAGCCCTGTTTTAATAATTGTTCTACCTCACCTAGCAACAATCTGCATTCTGATGTTCTGTGTCCATGATCGTTATGGAATTCGCACCAGAAGTCTAGATTCCTTCTGTTTGGATTCGACCTCATTTCTTTGGGACATCGAACTTTATCGCCCATTTTCTCAGTACGGTAATTAATTCAGAAGTACTTACATTGAATTTGTAGTCTCCGACTCTTGCATTACCTCTGTTCCGTTCCTCCCGATCTTTTCTAGATCTTGAGGAGGATGAGTTCGTATCTCTATTTGACGATTTATATTCAGACCGTGTGTTTTCAAACCTGGAACGAGTTTCTCGTCCTGCAGGCCCCATATATGGATCGTACCTGTTCTTACATGTTCTCCTTTCTGGTTCGGAGCATCTAGAACTGGCTCGATCTTCAGCTTTTGATTGAGCAATGGTGTCTTCTTCTATTTGTAGCTTGGTGTTGTACCTGTTATAGACATCGTTCCATGTCGTGGTTGGGAATTCTCTCATGTTTTTCTTGAGTCTTCTCGTGGCTTCTCAGCTTCTGTCATTTAAGTTTCTTGCAAACGCCATTGCTTCCCAATTGTCAGGTACCCTTGGTAGTAGCATTCTTTCTCGTTGAAACTTGTCTACAAATTCTCGGAGCAACTCCGCATCCCCTTGTTTTATCTTGAATATGTCTTCCATTCTTTTTTTGACTTTTTGTGCACCAGAATGTGCTTTTATAAAAGAATCTGCAACCTCAGCAAAAGAGTCAATAGAATTTTCGGGTAGAAAAGAATACCATGTTAAGGCTCATTTGGTGAGTGTCTCTCCGAACTTCTTGACTAGTATTGATTCAATTTTTTGTTTAGTCATATCGTTGCCTTTTACTCCTATAGTAAAAGCAGTTACATGATCACGTGGATCAGTTGTCCTATCGTACTTGGGAATATCAGGCATTTTGAATTTCTTGGGAATAGGCAAGGGTGATGCATTTGGCTTCCAAGGTTGTTGAGAATATCTATCAACATCAATGCCTTTGATAAGAGGTAGTACTCCAGGAATTTGCTCGATTCGGTCGTTTTGTTCCTTCACCTATTTCTGCAAGGTTAGTAATAAAGATTGTAATTCTGGATTACTGGACATACCTAGTCTTGCTTCGAGGGACTCATTTGGAGTGCCTCTACTTCCTGAGTTTGATAGTTCGTATTGTGGATTTTCCACAGTTGCGGTGTTGTTAGGAGGAGGTGTAGGTGATGCAGCTGGCAGTCCCCTCATGAAAGCTTGTAAGGCTTGAGTCACATATTTACCAACCATATGTTTTACAGGATATTGTTCTCTTGTTTGTTCATTTCCATTGTGATTATTATTTTGAGTCGTAGATCTCTCTGGGGAATATTCCCTTGAGCCTCGTAGGGAACCTGAAGGTGATAGAACTGGAGTTCCAATCCTTTGTTGGTTGTTGTCGTTGGCGTTCGACATAATTTACAGAATGTTGTTTGAGAAAAAAAAGAAATTATCAGATTCCTGGTAACGGAACCAATTTGTTTAACCAAAGAATTAGATTCTCTGCCAAAGTTATTTTAAGAAGAACACGGGTTTCTGATAACCAAAGAATACGCTAATAATTGTAAGTAAATTTGTAAATAGAAAGCAGAAAGATGCGTAAAAAGTAAGTATATTTCAATAATGGTTCGAACGTGTCCTTACAAGTTATATTTTACTCCCTTTTATAGGGAATTGCTTAATATAATGTCTACTCTTTTCAGTGATTGAGCATTAATGGCTGATAATGGAATTAATGTAACGTTACAATGATTAATCGTAATTGTTGCGTGAAGATTGTAATGCTTTGGCTCATTAATTGAAGATTCCCAAATCTGCCTTTTATTCCGCCTTGATTCATTCTGACCGTGTTTCTTTTCCTTCTCAATTAGGTTGAGATTCCCATACCTGATTACCCCATGGGTATGCTGTTCCGTTCCTCTTTATCTCATACCCCTTCATAAAGTCTCGTCCAGTTGTCATGTTGTCATTGCTCCACATAGATTGCAGATTCATCATAAGTATTACACGTGTGAAGCTCATTTTTACCAATACAGCATGAAATGCAGTGTCCCCAGAAAAGGGACGTCAGTACGGAATAATGTACCGAGTATGTAAGGCAATAAACTGAAAGCTGAAACTGAACTGATAATATAATAACTGAAAGCAACTGGGAGTCAAAGATAATTTGAAGGTATGCTTACCTGCTGATACTCACTCAACTTTCTCAATATATTAAGTAAAATAGATGTCCGACCTTATAAGGCTCGGTATATACATATAACTGCTCTGTAGTAGTAGGCTCGCTCATAAGCGCTCGGCCATACTAGGCTTTGTATCTCGGCCATGCTGGACTCGCTCATAGGCGCTCAGCCATAGTAGGCTCGGTATATAACTTACCATCTTATCAGAGGTTGCCCAATAGGGGTCTGCCCATCGATTATAGCTCGATGGTAATGAAAATACTTTAACACTGTATATGTAGACTTTCTGTTCTCTTGACTGGAATAAGGGAATACTCAAGTGAATATTATACTTACAAACTAGGAAAAATATACATAAATTCGGGGACATGAATTTTTCTTTATGCCCCGTTATCAAACTCGTGTAATTACGATATCATGCTAAAATGAAGAAAAAGCTTAGCCTTAACATACCTGGAGTAGGGAAAATCCGTGAGATATTTTTGAGAAGGTTTACACAGTACTTCCTTAAAATTGCAAAATATTTGTCCGATCTATCAAAGACCCGTACCCTTCTATGTTAGCTTCAATTTGCCTTCACGTTCGCTTCAAGTAGTGTTTCTGTTGGCTTCAGAGAGTCTCCTAGAGAGATCTTTCCTAACCCCTCAAAATGTTAGATATATGAAGCCTTTTAATCAGCTAAAGGTTATGTAGCTTTTTGTTGAATTTCAAGATTTTACTTTAGCTAGTTTCCACCTAACCCAACATGACTAATGAGTCATTTGGTTTGGGTGGTGGATTGCTGCCACATGGGGTGAGGGGGGTTTATTCTTATCCAATAATCAATTAACTAATTATGTAATATCCCGCTACTCGGTAATTAATTAATTACCCCCATAATTAAGAATTGTCTCAAATTACTAAAAATTCTGCTTATTTTTAATACACTTTATACATCCTACTATCATGGTGATATGGTACCTTGTATGGTAAATCCATAAATGTCGGGTATTGTCGCTCGGCCTGCATTTTATCCCAATATGTCAAACTTGGACGAAAATTTATTTTCTTTGACTTGCTTCCCCTCTCACCTTCACGAATTTACTCATCACTTGTTTGAAATAGCATGATGCTTATAATCTCAGAATAATCACATTCTCGTACTTACGTCGATTAACTTATAACGAAACTTTAACATACAAAAATGCGGGATGCAACATCATTTCCCCCTTTTGAAATTCGTCCTCGAATGCTGACTGATGCACTTATCTCCTTGTAAGTGTGCCTATGTGATTCTTCTCTCCTTTTTCCTCTAGCTTTTAGTCAATCTCTAGACCTTACTTTGTAAACATATACAAGGCTTAATAGGATGCCTCTCTGTGCATCTATAGGTGTACTGAAGTTCTTCGCTCAGTACTTTGTAGAACTTGCGATTATGGTTATATCTTATTTCATAGACCTGGTTATCCATTCGTATGACTTTACTGCATCTATGTAGGTCATACTATACCATAATTCTTACTTTGATTTATCATTACTGGGGTCTGCAACCAACTTCAGGTTACTCTCATTGCTTATCCTTAAGACCGATGGTCTAATTTCATCTCATATTTGAACTTTTATCCATCTATTGTGAATTTACCTTAATGTTGATTCGTCATCTACCACTGATAACTTGATCTTTTATGTAACACCGCCGCTAGGGCTCGCGTCTCATCGGGGACATCTGGAGTAATTAGATTGATCCGCCTAGGGGTGATACTATACTTCCATAACCATACTTTATAGCATCACAATGTGACTCACCTTATATGGGTATTTTAGTCCCTTACAATTCATGAAATACTCTTCCCCCCTCAAGCGAAGGCCCAAACGTCATCCTTTATTTGTCACAATTACACCCTCATTTGATTACATTCCATTTATTCTAAATTCTACTAGTCTTAGACTCCTTTGAGCTCATTCAGGCTATACTGAGCTTTATATAATTTATAGAATCCATCAGCTCTCTCTTATTTTTGTGGGCTTAATCCCGAGGGCTTATCCATTCTTGTCACCTTCTCATTCGCCCTTTCTTATCTTTACTCATGTCTTCCTACAACCTTGTCGTTCTATCATACTTTAGCTTGCGATCGATTCCCTTATGCTTTTCTGGAACATCAAGCGAGACATCGCATCGTCTCTAATTCTTCTTTATTTCTTAAATATACCTCTCAGTGCCTAGAAACCATAGGCTGGAAGATATGCCACTGACGGCACTGCGATCATTCCTGGATACTGAATCCCAGCGCCTCTAGTCTTTTCCCTGAAGTATGGACCACTCTCATCCTTCTATACTTGAGTATTTTGTAAGTTGTTCATCTTTACCTTACTTACTTTAAAATATCACCTCACATTCTTCCATATCTCTTTCATAACCTCCCTCATACATAGATATAAATCACATCCACCATTTGAAGCTCTATTATAATACTTGCACCTCTGGTGCCTATACAATCTCATACCGGTACTCTTCTAACTGGATCTATCGTAGAGTCGTTATGGAATATGGTGGTTTTGTTATACTTTATCTCTTGTGCCTTTGATATTAAGGATGATCCTACAATGTTCTCAATCACGTTATCTATAATTGTCTGGGGATCATAATCAGACTCCTTATTTACTTGGTTGATATAACTCTTCAGTTTCCTCTTCCTTTTGATCAGCCTTTATGTAGGCTTAAGCTATCTTCCAATCTACGACTCATGACATTTAGTTATTACTTTTATCTTTTCATGGATGCTATGGAAAACCACGATACAATCTTCTAGTGATTCAATCCTTTGTCTATGATCCGGACCTAATTCCTTCTTTTAATTTATACCGGAGTTTTCTACGGCTGACCATTAATCGAATAATTTCTTTCGTTCCATCTTAGTTTCCTTCAAACGTAAGAAATTGCTTTTCCTGGTCTTTTCCCCTTGTTGCGTGCATACTTAGCTTATCTGAGTTCTCACATATGCTGAGATTTTTGTGCAACTCATATGGTCTCGAATATTAATTTTGGTTTTACTTCCCGATCATTGGCCATGGTAGGTGCCACTTTTTTAAGGAGTGCATACAATGTTGTTGTGAGACAGTTGTTATAAGACCATTCCCTCCTTAGGTAACTGAGCTTAGGTTGAAGCCTTCTTCCTTACTTTCTCAGCTAGTCTTTCATTGTAGTATTTAGGGAGGGCCCTCTGACTCTTGTAAAGCTATGAGCTTATTACGGACCTTTTGTTGTCCTTCCTTGCCTATAATTATTCATAGTTACTTATCTCCACGATGTTGTGCTTGTAGGGTTGCCTCTGAACTAATATTTCGACTGTCTTCCCAGGGGCACTGTCTTTTATTCCTGTAACATTCATACGGTACCTTTAACTACCCAGACTCCTATCTGAATATATCTCAAGTATTACAATGACATGACTGCGAGGCTGAATTCACTGCATTGGGTTTTACTATACTTATCTTGCACGATCTGCTGATTCATCTGTAACCTCATGTCTAGTCATAACTAGGCTCTTCTTGATCAATTGCTAACTACTCGTTGGCCCATTCTCATCTCAGTATTTCGTGTAATCTTTCTTTGGTTATTTCTTTTGCCTTAACTTACATCTCGCACTGGCTCCTTATTTATTAATAACAGCTCGAGAAAGAACCCTTACTTCCTCTCCTTGACGTCGTGCTTGCACAATATTCTAGAATTGTAGCATATATGTAGGATTTAGATAAATGCCATCTCATTCCTTTTTTTTATTTTTATCGTATTCCATAGTCACTAGAACCACTTAATTCCGACTTAATGCCACATCACTCCATATTCCCCCATTTAGGGGAGTACTAAGAGCTAAAGCCATGAGGATCTACCTATATAGGTTTTACCTCTTCATCTTTGGCATTGTTTCACAACATCAATGACCCTTACTCGCCTTGTGGCAATCCTTCTATACCAAGGATAACAAATTCCCTTACTCGCAATGGTGACACTTAGTGCAACTGGCACATACAATCCCTTAAGCTTAACTTTGTTCATATTGCTTGCTTTAGGGAAGCGTCTTCCTAAATGACCATTCTCTGAATTTCTCATGAATCGTCTTCTGTTGTCCATTTTATTATCGCTGCAACGCAAATCTAAAATTCTCATGATGCTGACTATTATCAAGTCACTCAGTCCCTACTTCATGTTTAGTTTATCTTGTTCACCAGCCCATACTGATTTCTATTACTCTAGGTCTAAATATTTCTTCTGTTAATCACGTTAGAGTTGCGAACTTATTTCTAGAAATGAGGATGTGACTGCATGGCCTATACTCTTTTGTTGTCTTAAGACCCATCACCTCTCGTCTCTTTCTTCATTTGACTATAGATTCCTTAACACACTACCGTTGCCATCCATGTATCACATCTCACTCATAATACTTCATTATCCCTCTTCGTACCTCCCTGCTAATATTTCTATTTATCACTTTATTCTGAAAACTTTAACAAGATATTCTTTCGCTTTTACCTCCCCTTGCTCCATCTACTGGCTCTTCGGGCTTCCTAACATTCTCCCTCTACTAGGGACGGGAGCCACACTAAGGTAATATTTATCCCTTCAAGGTTTCCAGTTCCTATCTTTGTAGTACTCATATCTAGCTGTACTATTTGAGAGTTCACCATCTGGGTGTCTCACAAGGAGATCTATTAGCACATTTGTAATATCCTTCGGCAATTTCAACTAACGCAAACAATTCATCCACCATTTTGGGTCACTCTAAACCCATCCGGATCGTGATATTATGTCCTTCTCTTAAACCATATTTTTTAGATCTCATAGATCATAACTTAGATCGATGTGGCCAATTATACATACCTCTATTACTGTTGAAGGTAACTCAAAATGCTTATATCTCTCTTCCTGAATGGTAAATAAGGATAATCATCATTAGCTGGGTACCTCGTACCATCTTTCGCCTTGCTTTATCTACTTGTTGAAACTTGTATTTATCTTCTAAATCTCTCATTGTCGTTCACCATAAAAGTGGATAGATATTCTTGCCTTAAGGATCCTTTTCCAGAAACTCACACATCTTAGTACACACATGATCTATTGAATATCTCATATTTATCTATCATAACATGAAAATCGAGTTTTTCTAACTCAACTCTTTCACAATTATATCTCTTACCACCTGTTTTTCTGGATGTAGGCATCGTCGTATTATGAATAAGATAGAGTTTAAGAAATTGAGTTCTTACAACTAGGCTCTACCACACGATCTAGAGTGAGAAGGAAGAGTGAAAGTCCTAAATTCCCTATAGCCTCCTGCTTATAAGTGTGGTTCACAACACACCCATAAACAAGACTCTACTAGACACGACTTGTAGACTCCCTAGGACAGAACTGCTCTGATACCACTTTGTCACGCCCCAAATGTGGGAAGCGAGCCCGACACCCAGTGCCTCACCTATCCTTGTGTACCAACTTGCAACTAAGGGACTCTGAACATATGATATCATACTTTGTCCATGGGCCACATTGCA
>ML439763.1:5228-41846 GCA_005239525.1 Nicotiana knightiana | reverse complement strand
AGCTTTGGTGAAAGCTAAGTTGCCAATGGTACAAGGAATTGTAAAACTCCCTGGGTCAGACAACTTTTCAGCAATAGGGCGCGTCACCACCGCACTACAAGTATGAGTAAGGGTGACAGTAGCCAGATCTTGGAAATCATATTTTCTGGACATCAAGTCCTTCATCATCTTAGCATAACAAAGCATTTCCTTCAACGTATCGATCAATGGGATATTTACCTGTATTTGCTTTAGCATGTCCAAGAACTTTTTGTACTGTTCATCCTTTTGGTATTTGGCCAGCCTCTGAGGGAATGGAGCTGGCGGTCTCTTTTTCCCAGTGATTTGGGACTTTTCTTTCTCAGCCACCACCTCAACTACCGGCTTCTGGGCTATCTCCACTTCTTTTTCAGTCTCACTCTGTGCACTGGATTCTCCTTCAGTAGGTTGCACTGTTACCTTGGTCAAATTTGTTGAATCATGAAGTTCAATCGGCTTGGGTACTAGTGTCTCAGCCTGCCAGCTTTCACGAGCTCTCTCCAGTTCCAAGTTTAAGTCTCTGCCACTGCGGAGAGTCACTGCCATCAGCTGCCTTGGGCCCTGGTCCATAGGATTTACCTGAGTATCTGCAGGTAAAGTTCCAGGAGGACGATTGTTCACTGCCATAGATATCTGGCCCAACTGTACTTCAATATTTTTAATAGCTGCATCATGTACATCTACTCTCTCACTGATTTTGGCATTTGACCCAATAACCTGCTGCATCATAGCTTCTAACCTGGAAAACCCATCTTCTTGCTTTCCCCCCTGTTGATGCTGAGGAGGGTAGTATGCTTGTTGTTGATTCTGATGGTTATAACCTTGTGGCCTCTGATACGGTACTGCATTACCTTGTTGTCCCCTAACATCCATATTTCCACTGTTCTGCTGTTGGTGGGGTGGTCTATATGGTTGAACTTGCTGACCCCAGTTCTGCCCCCCTTGTCTCTGGCTTCCATAATTCGACACATAATTCATATTTTCTGGATAAGGAGGGTGATGACATTCTGCATTCCAGTGATTACCAAGTGGTTGACTAATGCAAGATGTGCATAAGCCCCCATTGGTTGTGTCTACGATGTGTACCTGCTGCTTTTGTCCTGATTCCGCCACCTTCTTAGTAAGTATACTCATCTGTGTTATCAAAGTGGCCACGTTCTTTGCAATAGTATTAGATGGATCGAATGGCACTGAGTGAACTACAGGAGTAATGGGTGCATTCCTGGTTGTCCATCCTGAATTCTGTGCCATTTTATCAAGTAGGATCTGACTTTCTCTCCATGTTTTGCTCAAGAATGCTCCACCAGCTGAAGCATCAACATTTTCCTTAACAATATCAGCCAGACCCATATAAAAATGCTGCTCCAACATCTGCTCTGGAATACCATGATGTGGACAGATAACCAGCATTCCTTTAAATCGTTCCCATGTCTCCTGTAATGTTTCCACTGGTTTCTGTCTGAAGCTCAAGATTTCATCAATTTGTTGAGCAGTCTTGTTGGGTGGATGAAACTTGTTCACGAACTGCTACTAACTCTTGCCATGTGGTAATGGAATTGATGGGTAGTGAGTTTAGCCAAGTCTGGGCAGCGTCAGTCAGTGAGAATGGAAACAACAACAGTTTTATTGACTCCTGGGTGACGTTTGGCTGCCTCTGTGTTTTGCAAATTGACAGGAAGTTTTTCAAATGCTGTTGGGGGTCTTCGATGTATGACCCTGAGAATGGTCCCTTGTTCTGCAATAGGTGCAGCATATTATTTGTTATCTGGAAGGACTCGGCCTGTATCTGAGGGACTAGTATCGCAGTGGCCCAATTCACAGCTATGGGTTGTGACCGGTCATATAAAGGAGCCTCTGCCCCTATTTGAGCGACTGGGTCTACCACATCATCCCCATTATTGTTCCTGTTTATTGGATCTTCCATGCCGGGTTAAATTTGTTCAATTAGTGTTCCCTTTTTGCTTTTACGATTTNGGATTTGACTTATCAGGGGCCAGGCGTTACAGGCCAAACACCTGGATAACGCCTGGCCAGGCCTGGCGTTTGGGCTTTGGCGCCTGGATAACGCCTGGCCAGGCCTGGCCTTTGGGCTCTGGCGCCTGGATAACGCCAGGCTAGGCATGGCCTTAAGGCTCAAACGCCCGGCTATAGCCCGGTGCACTCCTCTTCGCCTCTTAAGCGTATTTTCGACGTTTTTGCATCCATTTAGCTCGGCTTCCATATCCAATTCACCTACACATGAAATAGACTCCATTATGCACATAAAAAGTGTATTTTTATCATTAACGCACATAAAATGTAAGGCATATAATGTGTTAAACCATGAATTCTAGCCACGCATCACACGACAATGGTGGTCGCCAGAATTCTGGCCGCTGAAGTTTCAGGTCAAGACCAATATGAAAAGATAGCCCTCGCTGAGCTGTATTTATGTATGTAAAAATTAGGGGGAAAGGGTGGCTCAATCTTCACGATTTTGGGCAAAACGATGGTGACTAGGGTTTCCTAGATATAAAATTCATTGAGTTTGAGGAGGTTTTGAAGGATTTGGTTTGAAGATATGGAAAGAGGAGGTGTTGGAGATTACTTGGTGAAATTTTGGGAGTGTTTGGAGGTTGGCCGCTGCCGGTGGCGAATTCTAGCGGGCGGCATCCCCGAGAGCAGTGGCGGCGGCAGAGGGGAAAGGAAAAAGAAGAAGGATCTGTAGGGTTTGGGTTTATGGGTTAAAATGAGGCAAAATTTCTAATTTTCTAACTTTATATATTAAATGGAAGATTAAATCAAGGCCATTGGATAGAAGAAGATATGATGGTTAGGATTGATTCTCTGTGATTTAACCAAAATGATGTAGTCTGGGTATAAAGCTACGTCGTTTAAACACTATCCTGGTAGCCAATTAATTGGTATTGAAATTGCACTCTTAGCCACCTAACCATTTCAATTTTTTCCCATTTTCCCTTAACCTTACTTGTTAAACTAAATTTACACAAACAAATTAATTAATTAAATAACTTATTCAAATGATCGATTAAATAGATTAAGTCACCAATTGAAACAATTAGTTAATTCCTAAATGCCCAAATGAAGAAAGAACTAATTTTTTTTGGTATTTTTATTATAGGAAATATGCAATTAAAGACACAAAAATTGAGAAAAACAACTAAAATAACAAAACACTAATGACTTTAGGAGGTGTTAAAATAGTGCAAAAATTAGGTGTTCACAGTTTCCCCTCTTTGCTCGAGAACACGGAGAATTTTCGTGCAAAGAAAAGTGAATGACATAGCTAATTTTACTCACATATCACTCCAATGAAAGCAATTTTTTGAAAAATGGTGACCGAACCTTGCTTCCGAGGTTGCCTACATATCCTTGTTTAGAGGAATCAGGTCAGTGTAGTTCTGGAAAAAAATTGGTAGATGGGACTACTGGACACTCGAGTTAAGACTATTGTTGTTGTTGCTGCTGCTGTTGCTGTTACTGTTACTCACTTATTACATCAAAAGAAAAAGAGAAGAGCACTACATATGTTTCTAAACTAAGAGTACAAAATTCTATCCATGTATCTTCTGAAGTCAAATCTTGATTCTTGACCTGCTACCTTGTGTTGACCTTGGATTGGATCTTGATGCCCTTTTGAAGAAAAGATTATGGCTCTTTCTTGATTGTTTGATTTCTGTCATACCTCCCTTTTTTCACTACCCCCGGATTAATGAAAGGGGTAATAAGGGAGTTTTTCCACTTAAAGTGACACTATTCGGATTTGGGATTTATTTTAGTTTTTTGAGTCGCCACCCGGATTTTTGACGATGTTCCGGGACACCATTTTTTGAAATCCCAAATCGAGGAAATTTAGACTCTGTTTTAAGTTGTCTGCGACCAGAAATCCGAGTAAGGAATTCTGTTAACCCGGAAGAAGGCGTTAGGCATTCCCGAGTTCCGTGGTACTAGCACGGTCGCTTAACTATTAGTATTGGCCTAAGTTATTTGATTATTTACGTGTTTTAGCCTATCTTGCATTTAGCCATTTAAATTTTAACCGCTTTGACATTTATGGATTTATCTTGAAACAAGTCACAATGGTGTGCACTTGTTTGTTTTGGACACGTTATAATTGCGCCACATGAAATGCACCCGCAATTTCAACATGTGATTTTATCATTGTTTTGAGTTAGAGTCGGGGACATGAGTTGCCACACCCGAGTGTAGATTATGGTTATTTGAAGATAATAATCGATTATTTACTAAATTTCAAACTAAAAGGTATTTTCAACCTAAAGGATCTGTAAGAGATTGTTTAAACCTAAATTCACTTAGTCTAAAGGACAAGATGTTTGGGCTATGACCATTTTTAGCCCAAGTTAGTTATATAACCCTTTCAGCCAATCCTAGTTTTAGGCTATTTTTGTAAGAAGAGGAAAGCTATGTTACGCAACTAAAGCATGCTAACAACGAAGGGTCTAAAATTACTGATTTACAAATCACACATTCAAAAAGTCAAATAAACACATAGAACATTGACTGAAATAGTTTTATCAACTTCAAATGACCTAAACTCATTACTTTTTGATGTACACATTGAGTTCTACATATTGTTGCAAATTCTGGACTCTGAAGAACACGAGATGAATCTGATGAGAAAATACTTTGAATAGCAAATTCATATTTGTATATACTTCAAAATTTCTTTGATCTAAAAGTAGTCATTTTCAGAACTTCAATAGGTATTTACGGGGTCATTTGGACAGGTTAATTTGAACGCAAAATTGTAAGAAAAGATTTAGAAAAGGGTGCTTTTGAATTTTTCAATCAAATTTGAATACTTAAATGATTAACGTATAAAACATTGTATTTAAATTTGAGAATAAACAGCCTTGAGGCTAAGGGCTTTTTGCATTTTTCCAAGCCCAATGGATTGTGCTCAGGCTTTTTCAAGCCCTGACGGGCCATTATCAATAGCTTGGTCCATTTTAAATTGTCCAGAATAGCCATGTTCGAGTCCAGTGTACTCAAAACAAATCTGGAGCTAATTATACACATTTTTTCTGAAAATTATATGAACACATACATACTGAAAGGAAGGACTGCTAATACAATAAATATAATGTCCAGTCTTATATTACAATGATTATGAAAAGGTAAGTCCGAGTAAATTACAATCTGAAACGAAATTATAGCTTCTACTAAAAATACAATATTCTAGATAAAAGAGAACTGAAAATTAAAGCTTCTAAACTGGTTGCTCCAACTTGGGTTCTCTTTGACTATGCACTTGTGCCTCCATTTGCAATTTCTGAGCACCCAAATAAGCAGGTGTGTTATGCATCCTTCAGAGAAAATCTGACCATTAAGGGGTCAGATTTGACTCTAATGATGCTATACTACATAGTACTAAAAGGAACATTTTTATACATTCTTCTTGGAATGAAACTGATCATGAAATCGACCAGATTCAATTCCAGTGATGCCACCCTATTATAACCTTAACATTCAGCCTTATGCAACACGACAAATTTCAGCAAGTAACCATACAAAGACTTTGACTACTCTAGGTACTTTTAAGGAGTGAATCTGACCATTTGGGGGTTCATATTCTCTGCCTTAATGCCTTTTCAACCATACAATTTGTACCCTAAAGGGGCATAATTTCAGTAAGTAGCTAATGTTTGTACACTACTATGGGGTGAATTTGACCATTAGAAGGTCAAATTCATCTACCCTAGTGCAGATTATCTCAGTAAAAACTGAGTCAGACACAAAGCAAACATCCAACTCATTCTTATGGATACTAACAACACAAAATTTATAGTCTAAACACAAAGACAGAAACCAAACTCTACTAATCACATACCAACAAAATAAATTCAAAAGATGACAAATACATCAGGTTCATCTACCCATAAAGCTAACTGATATGTTAAGCGTACCCTTGAATGTCTGATCCTAAAATCCCTCTTAGGACCTTCTAGAACCAGCTAGAGGATTCCCAATTTTAGACAAATCTATACTGTTTTTCTAAGGTTCTGAAATTGATTAATTTTACCTAATCAATAAATTAATCAAAACATAAGATCAACAGAACAATTAATTACTCATGATTAACCTTTAATAAAAAGAACAGTAAATAGAGAACCTAACAATTAATATTCTTACCAAAACAAACAAGAACAATTACGATAATATTGGTACATTGAATTAATCAAATGGATTACGGAAAAACAAACATCTATATGAGGCAGTGACTAAACCCTAGGCTAAGAACATGGTCATCATGAAACATTCAGGGCCTGGACTAATCAAGAAAAAAAAAGAAAACATGAACAAGCAGGAGCAAGCAGTGACATAATAAAAACAAAAAAAGAAAAATCTAGCCTAAAACAGTGATGCAATAAAGCAGCGATTACACAACCATATCCATGATTTAATAATTAAAAAAGAAAAAAACAGATGCAAATGAGGGGGAGAATACTCGTCTAAGGCTTTAGGTGAACTCCGGCGACTTGCCGGAATTTGACCGGACCCGGAAAACTCAAAAATGACTCCCACATGAATCGATGGATCTTGTCAAGAGCCATCGACTCACGCGAGTTTGAGTCACAGAGTCGAGGCAGAATCAAATTAGGAGGATTTAGGGTTTGGTCGTCTTTAGATCTGAAATTGTGCCTTCTAGGGTAATTTTTTGGGGAAAATAATGATGGGATGTTGTTGAGGACTGCCTGATGAGAAGTTGGGGGTGTTTGGTTGAGCTCCGCCCCTGATGGCGATTTTCGGCCGGCGGAGCTAGAGCGGAGGTAGAGAGATAAGAGAGAGATGGAGGGGTCGTCTCTAAGGGGGTGTTAGACTTTGAATTGAGGGGTAGGGGGTTATGTTTGGACATATTTATATTTAGGGCTTGGGGAATTCCCAGCCGTTTGATCTATTTTGATCAACGGCTGGGATTCGTTCATTAAATGAAACAGGGTCGTTTGGGTAGTGTAGGGGGTCTGGACCGGGTAGTACTTTGGTTAATTGGGCCAGGGGGTATAGAGATTGGCTTGGGCCTGGGCAGGCCACCCCAGGTCCTAATTAGTGTCCTATGATTAATTAAACCCCATTAATTTAATTAAAACTAAATCTAATGAAATCTAAAAAAAATGTAATAGATAATTTGACCTTGTTTCATCTAATCACAGACTAATTAAGAATGGAAAATAATTAATTTTATACTCCTAATTAAATCTATGATTTAATGGATAAAATGATTAATTTTAGTAATTTGTTGTTAAAACTACATTACATCAAATAATCGTCACCCGTTTGTTACATACTTCAATTAATTACAAATAATAAATTCATAATTCTTTGATAATAATGATGCGCCTAATTATGCAATTTTAAATAATTTTAAAAGATGAATTATGAATATGCAATGCAAAAACAATTCATAATTAACACTAAAATTCAACAAAATTTGTAAAATTAATTTATTTTATTGAATTTTGTAGGAGTATATGGTGGGTGAAAAATCACGTGCTCACAGCTGCCTCTCTTTGCTCGGAAACACGAATAATTTTTGGGAAAAGACAAAGTGAGAAGTTACGAATGACTTTACCTATTCGCATACCCCATTTTGAAGCGTTTTTTGAAAAGTTTGACCGAACCCTGCTTCAAAGGTTGCCTACATATCCTTGGCTATAAAGGAATCATGTCAGTGTAGTTCTGGAAGTTTTGGTAGCTGGGACAATCGTACTACTGTTGCTGCTGCTTACTGCTTGCTTAGCTTGTTATTACACCAAAGTTAAAATGAAAAAGACTAAGCTAAACCTATCAGCTATGAGTTACAAGAGTCCTATCTATTAGTCTGTTGAAGCCTGATCTTGAGTCTTGGCTGCTTTTATAAAAAATTGATATAGATTTTAATGCTTGTTAGTTGTAGGTGCTGGTTCAGTCTTCTTTAGCATTTCGGATCAAGAAGGGACATGCACCGCTTGTGACTTCAATCCTGTCTTGAGCGGTCCACATGTTTTCCGCTTCTGTACTTTGGGGTCCAACTCTTTTTTCTTTCTTCGTTTCTTTTATTTTGAATTGAGACGTCTTCTTTTGGTTGTCTTGAATCTATTGTAACCTGCGCAAAATCAAAGCAAACGAGCGGAATTTTCTGCCCCAGTTTTCACTAGAAAAAGTTCCGTGAGTTATTTTAATAAAATCTATGCTACTTTATTATTTGAAAGCAGTGAAAAGCCGAGAACGGTGTACCCGGAGTTATTGTAGACTAGGGAGTGGATACCCTATGCTGAAAAGTAAAATCAACTAGGGATTGGAAAAGATCAACATGTTATGTTATCATCAAGAAAAGATCAACGGGTTATGCTGTTGTCAAGAAAAGAGATCACCAGGTTATGCTGGTTTCCAGAAAGGTCAACAGGTTATATTGTTGCCGGGAAAAGGAGATCACTGGGTTATGCTAGTGTCTGGAAATGATCAACGGGTTATGCCGTTGTTAGGAAAAGAAGAGATCACCAGGTTATGCTGGTGTCTGGATAGGTCAACAGGTTATGTTGTTGCTTGGGGAAAAGAGATCACTGGTGTGTCTGGAGAAGAAAAGATCACCAGGTTATGCTGGTGTCTGGAAATGTCAACAGGTTATGTTGTTGCCTGGGGGATCACTAGGTTATGCCAGTGTCTGGAAATGATCAACAGGTTATGTTGTTGTCAAGAAAAGGAAAGATCATCAGGTTATGTTGGTGTCTGGGAAGGTCAACAGGTTATGCTGTTGCCTGGAAGAAGAGATCAATGGGTTATGCCAGTGTCTGGAAAAGAAAAGATCACCAGGTTATACTGGTGTCTGGAAAAGTCAACAGGTTATTCTGTTGCCTAAAAAAGAGATCACTGGGTTATGCCAGTGTTTGGAAATGATCAACAGGTTATGTTGTTGTCAGGAAAAGAAAAGATCACTAGGTTATGCCGGTGTCTGGAAAGGTCAACAGGTTATGTTGTTGCCTAAAAAATAGATCACTAGGTTATGCCAGTGCCTGGAAATGATCAACATGTTATGCTGTTGTCAGGAAAAAAAGATCACCAGGTTATGCTGGTGTCTGTAAAGGTTAACAGGTTATGTTGTTGCCTGAAAAAGAGATCACTAGGTTATGCCAGTGTCTAAAAATGATCAACAGGTTATGCTGTTGTCAGGAAAAAAAGATCAATAGGTTATGCTGGTGTCTGGAAAGGTCAACAGGTTATGCTGTTGCCTGAAAAGAGATCACTGGGTTATGCCAGTGTCTGGAAATGATCAACTGGTTATGCTGTTGTCAGGAAAAAAAAGCAAAAAAGATCACCAGGTTATGCTGGCGTCTGGAAAGGTCAACAGGTTATGTTGTTGCATGAAAAAGAGATCATTGAGTTATGCCAGTGTCTGGAAATGATCAACAGGTTATGCTGTTGTCAGGAAAGAAAAGATCACCAGGTTATGCTGGTGTCTGCTAGGGAGTGGGACCCTATGTTGGCATCAACTAAGGAATGGAATGTCCTTGGTTGGAAAAGGTTTGGCTAGGGATTGGGGACCCTATGCTACTTTAGGTTTGAATCATTTTCAACTTCATTTCTTCTTTTTATTTTTCTTTCTCTTTCTCTTTTTTTTCTTCATTTTATTTCCAGAGAATGAGTGAATGCGGGAAAGAATTTTTTTGTTAAGGAAACTTCCCTTTTTGGAGTCAATGCTGCAGAGCTCCTTCTAGCCCTTGCGCGATTTCTTTTGGTTGCACCTGCTTTTTGCACGGATGCTTTCGAGTTGCACATGTTTCCTATTTTCAAACAAAGAAAAATTTGTTAGTTTGAAACAGTGGTTGGTTTTGCGGCCTTGATTATTTCAACTGCTTGATCTCGGCCCCTTTGACAAAGATCTCAACCGCTTGCTTGCTTGCTGGGGATTGGGTTTCATTTCTAAACCCGGGGACCCTGGCTTTCCAGATTTTTCCATGGTGATCAGTCACGTGGGACCCAACATCTCGACTTTATTTTGCCTTTGTAGGCCTTTCACTAGCCTTTTCTTTTTGGGGTTTTCGGAGATTCGGTAAGATTCAGGCTCCTTGAGTTTGCTGCAACGGTTAGTCGCGTGGACTTAACCTTTCCAACTTTATTTTTTTGTCTTCAGACCTTTCATTTCAACTTCAAAGTGTTTGGAGTACTTCGGCTTTTCAACTTTTGCCGGGATGGTTAGCCACGTGGGACGCAACCTTTTAACTTCATTTTCCCGTATAGGCACTTCAATTCGATTTTCTCCTTTCAAGGGTTTTGAGTTTGAAGCATCGGTCTCTAAGGCTAGTCGGGATCGACTTGATGCCCCTGACGAGGCTGGTTGCCTTTTGCATATTAGCCCGTGTCAAATGAGATCCTGTAAATAAGTTTTGCCATCCTTTCTTTGCCTTAGTTTCAGAAAAAGAGTTATACCGAAAGGGATTTGAAAGGGAACAAATGATAGGATGGACAATGAATTTAAGCAAAAAGTATCCCTTTCGGGGGAAAGGAAAGGAGGACTTATCTGGAGTGCATGCGGACTTCAATGATCATGACATGCCTTTTGGACTGGATGCCTGATCCTTGTAAACTGTCCGACTCTCAGAGATTCATCACAACTATTACCCCGAGATCGAGAAACCTTGCCCCGGACTGCGTCCATATCAGTGATCCATTATCCTTTTCGATTAGTGGCACCCTTTGCGGGTTTCACCGACTAACCTCTCTCATTTCTCTTCTTACCATCATCTTGTAGTGCGCTTTGCGAGTTTTCACTAACAAGACTCTCTCATTTTTCAATTTCTCTGCTCACCGTCGCCTTACAGTGCCCGTATGGGTTTTCACTGATAAGACTCTCTCATTTTTAGTTTCTCTCATTGTGTAACGACCCGACCAATCATTTTGAGATCTAGCATGTCGTTCAGTGGTTTGAAGTCATGGGCAGCTCCATTTCAGGTATTATAACTTGTATGTGTGGTCGGAATTGAATTTCGGAAAGTTTGGAGTTGATTTGGAAAGAAAATTCTCACTTCAGAAGCCTTAAGTTGGAGAAATGGACTAAGATTGGAATTTTTAATAAACGACCTCAGAATCAGGATTTGAGGGTTCCTGCAGGTTCGTATGATGATTTCGGACATGGGCGTATGTCCAGATCGGGTTTTGAATAACCCGGAAGCCTTTCGATGCATATTGTGGAAGTCAGCATTTTTGAAGAAATTTCCTAAGTTTGGCCTGAAGCGCATTTCAGTGATGTTGATGTCCGTTTGGGATTCTGAGTCTGGGAATAGCTTCGTATGGTGATTCTGGAGTTGGGAGCGCGATCGGAAGTGAAATTGGATGTCTGTAGGTCATTTTGAAGTCATTTGGCTAAAGATAGAAATTTGAAGTTTTTTGAGAAATTCGACCGGAAGTGGAAGTTTTGATATCGAGGTCGGAATGCGATTCCGGAAGTTGGAGAAGGTCCGTAATGTCGAATATGACTTGTGTGCAAAATTTGGGGCAATCGGACGTGATTTGATAGGTTTCGGCATCGGATGTAGAAGTTGAAAATTTCAAAGTTCATAAAGTTGGGATTTGGGTGCGATTCGTGGTTTCGATGTTGTTTGATGTGATTTGAGGCATCGAGCAAGTCCGCATTATGTTTTGGAACAGGTTGGTATAATTGGACGGGGTCCCGGGGGCCTCGGGTGGATTTCTGGTGGTCAACGGATCAAGTTGAGAGTGTGAAGAAGTTTGGAAATTGTTGTCATCTGGTGTGACCGCACCTGCGAGGATTTGGCCGCATGTGCGGAGCCGTCGGTGCGGCTATGGCACCGCAGGTGCGAGAAGTGGTGGTCTGGCAGGGAGCCCAGGTGCGATGGTATTTCCGCACCTACGAAGTCGCAGATGCAGGATATGGGGCGCATGTGCAATTTTGGGCTGAAGCTGAGGAAAAACCGCAGGTGCGGGAGATTGGTCGCACCTGGGGGAGCGCAGGTGCGGAGGAAGGATCGTGGGTGCGAAATCGAGGCTGGGCAGAATGTTTAAAACCGTTAATTGTTGGCCATTTCTTCATTTTTCTCTTGGTTTGGACGATCTTGGGAGGCTTTAAAGAGAGGATTTCTTCATTCATTGTCAAGGTAAGTAACTCCTTCATGTTTCTAAGTTAAATACAAGATTGTATACATGAATTAGACATGGAAATTAGTAGGAGAATTGAGATTTTGAGGAAAGACCTAGAAATGGTAATTTGGATTTTAACCATGAAATTGAGCATGAAATTTAGAGTAAATTGTATATTTGAGTTAATAAGGCTGTAGGTAGAATATATCTTCGAGAAATTTCAGATTTCGGGCACGTGGGCCCGAGGGCATTTTGGTCATTAAACTAAGCGGGGTTGGGAAATTATATAATTTGGAATTGTTGCAAATATTAGATTATATTTTCATTGGTTTGCTGTTATTTGGATAGTTTTGGGGCGTTGTGCATCCATGGAAGTCGTCGGAAGGGCTTAGAAGCCGGTTATGGGATTTCGGAGCAAGGTAAGTCTCCTTTCCAACTTTGTGAGGGGTAAATGTCCCCCTAGGTGGACTAATTAAGTATGTGCTATTATCTTCGGGGGCTACGTACGCACGAGGTGACAGGAGTCCGTGCGTAGATGCTATTGTGCCCTGTCCGGGTAGTCTAGGACCCATTAACATGCCATACATGTTGTACATGTGATCCTGCCCATAATATTAAACTATAAATGCTATTGAATCGGTAACTTATTTCCTGAGAAGACTAGAGTGTGCTTTTCATAATTATCTAAAAAGAGAATTGACTCCTCTGTGGATAATAGTATACTGATAGGGTTATGTTATGGAATATTATTAAACTTGGCATCTGAATTTCAAAACAAAGATTTAATAGCTATGCTTCATGTTCCTTTAAGAAGAATTTTACCACTTTCTTGAGAAAATTGCTTTCTTGATAAAAATGCGGATTTGTTATGTGAATATGTGTAACTTTGGGTGCCTGAGTCGCATGTATGATTCACGAGTAGGATGAGCCTTTATTTATGTGTATCTATATGGGGACCCGAGTCGCAAGTATGATTCGCGACCGGGGTAGCCCTAGTATTATGTATAACGTCGTCACATGATCGATTCGCGAGCGGGGAAGATAGATGCATCTATGGTTCGGGCCGTTCGACCCTTGGCAGTGCACAGTTTATTATTGTTGGTCCACGCCATTCGACCCTCGGCATTTCTTGCGCATGATATTTACTGCATATTTGCTATGATTTTGCCTGATTACTGGCCTGAGATTTTAGGATGTCAACTGAAATGGCAAAGATATAAAGTTATTAAAGATTTTTGAAAGAAGTTATTCCTTCCGGTTGATTATTTGTTATTTGATGAAATCGCCCATGTTGATTAATTGGTATTAATACGATGAAGATATAAAGTGTTAAATGTGAATGGAGTTGATATTATTTATTCCCAATTTTTAATAAATTGCCTATGATAATCATGCTTAGCGTCACACCTGAATATACTAAATTGACCTTTAGCAAGTGTCTAATTTGACCTCTTGTCACTACCTCTATGAGGTTAGGCGGCCAACTTACTGAGTACACGTTGTTTTTGTACTCATGTTACACTTGTTGTGCATTTTTATTGCACATGTACTTTCATAGCGATGTTGAGGATTTGGAGAGTTAGGCGAGCTGCATCATCCGGAGGCGATCCGTAGCTGAAAAAGTCTCCCTCGTACTATATTTATTTTCATTTTAAATTTCCTTGTCCAATTTGTATTTCAGACAGGATTTGTGATGATTGTATAAATTTTTAGAAATTGCTCATGTACTTGTGACACCGGGTTCTGGGATGTGTTGGGATATAATTGCTAAAATGGAATATTCAAACTATTGTTTTACTCGACAAATTTGTTTAGTTAATATGTAATAAAGTGTAAGGAAATACTTTTTCATAAATGTTAAAACAGGAAAATGTTTCATCTAACAAATGATTGGCTTGCCTGACAAGGATGTCCGGCGCCATCACGACCTTGCGGATTTTGGGTCGTGACAAACATGGTATCAGAGCCCTAGGTTCCCATAGGTCTCACGAGTCATGAGCAAGTCTAGTAGAGTCTTGCGGATTGGTACTGAGACGTCTGTACTTATCTTCGAGAGGCTACAAGGCTGTTAGGAGTACTTCCCTTCTTGATTCCTCATCGTGCGATTTAATTCCCTTAAAGGCTTAAGGCTAAGTTTATTCCTACTCAACTTTACGCGTCGCGAAGCGCTTGCTATGAATCAGGAATTTGAGGAATTGAAATGGTGTTACGAATGTAATTCAAGATGTTTCCATGTGTAATTGGTTGGGGCTGTTGTTAAGGCCCTGCAAAAGAATAATATGTTGTTTCAGCTCAGTAGTTGTCTTTCTGAGAGCGTTAAGGCTATGCTCAGGTAGTGATGGTGCTTGCGATTGGTTATCGCGCGATGTGGATATGATTATAGAATGCGTGCCCATATGTTGGGGGTGATGAATGGTTTGAGGGGAGGTCTTCTCACAGTGTGATTTCGATATTTCGGTATTTTAGTTCCGGCAGAGGGAAGGCATTTGGATTATAAATGGTCCGGTTGGGGTTGATAAAGTAGTAAGACTAGGTGTCTTCAAGTGTGGTGGGATATGCACCTCTAACGTGAAGCCGCCGTCGTTGATCAAATGGAATGTGTTAAGTTTGTTGGTGATATAGTTTCTTCGGTTGCGTGGGGTCAGAGTACCGAGAAGAAGTATTGAAGAATGCGGAGAGACCGTAAGGTGTGGTGGTTCAGTACCGGATAAGTGTTGATAATTAAGGCAGCTAGAGAAAGATGATCTTAGGAGAGCTTGAAGTCGTGGTGATCCGCTGTTTTGAGAGCTACAGAGAATGATCCTGATGTGAGGCTAGGCGATGGTTCCATTTCTAGGAGGCCAGGTGTAAGACGCGGAAGTTGAGTAGTCGCAAAGTGGGGGAGCGAAAACATAGCTTGGAATTGTAAGATATTATCGCGCATTTAATGGATGTCCATGAGGAGTGGACGGACTAGGAAAATTGGTAAATGAAGCAGGGCGTAGTATGGGGTATTGAAGTCACAGAGAGCGTGCATTTCAGCGTCGTCGGAAGGTGTTCGCGGGTGATTTCCACAGGTGGGTTATCTCCTGTGAATAAGTTAGCGGTGGCATGGTTGGCAGGTCTCTGTGAGGGGTTCTAGTGGCTATTCGGTAGGAGGAAGAATGTGTGAATGATGCTAGAAAATTTGAGTATTTAGGGAGTGCTAGCAAGAGAATTTGGAAGAATTGGACGGATTGGTTGAGCAAGATCATGTTATCAAAGGAGAAAGGATCTCGGCAGGGTCTAGAGTGGTGCAAGGAGTAGCTTTGGGCTAAGTGGGGGAGTCCCACCATCTACAGTTGGGTTGCAGGATTGTGTTATCATAGGGTTGCAGATTGTCAGCGTGTTCGCAAGTTATTACAGCTAAGGGAAAGGAGTAAAATGGTGATTGTGCGTGGGATTTGATGAATGTGTGCAAGAGTTGGACCTTTTGGACCAGGGTTAGGCTTTGGAAGATTCGGAATTTATGCTTAAGGCATGGGCGAGTTGTAAGGATAGTGACTCAGTCACGTGCTTCAAGGAAAAGGGTGTTCATGTGCTAGAAGCGCCTTGGAGTTGATTGTATTCGGGGCCAGTCAGAGTGGGTGACTCTCAATAGCGGTCCTAGTGAGTTCAAAAGTTAAGACCGCGATGTTTATAGGGTTTCAGAGCAGTAGTATGATCGGGAATTGAGCCTACTTAGCGTAATTCCTAAGAAAAGGAAAATGGTTGGGGTTCTATGATATGTTTCAGCGTGCAGGATAGTATTGGAGGAGTGGGAAAAATAAACTCCGGATTGTAGAAATATTTTCAGAAGGGTGTGAGATGGGTTGCGAAATTTAGGTAGCACAGCCTCGTAAATCAAGGTCACTCGGGATAAGTGAGGGTTGAGTTTGCTATGAGTTGAAGGAAGCTGCTATTATTCCTGAAGGAATTGAAGGTGATTAAAAAGAAGATAGATTGATTAGCCATGGTTTAAATGGCACGTTTGCGGCAGTGATCAGTTCCTTTGATGTGATTAAGTTATGCATGTGCTCTGTGCCGGTGTGTGTGTGGGGCTTGTTGGCCGTCATACTGGGATTTCATGTGGGAGCATTTGAGTGCTATGGCCTGTCAGGTATAGGCAGATCCTAGAAGGGTTATGTTGGTATAAACTACTACTTTAAGATTTGTATGTTAGGTGATTATGGGAATTCACTCGTGTGTTGAGATGCTACTCTTGAATTGAGTTAAGTAAAAGGTTTCTATATGATGAAGTGTTCATCCTATTGGTGGTTCAGAAGTTATGATGGAATTCTTGTGCTACCTCATACTGGCATGCTAGGTGCGGTAAGCAGTATGTAACTGGGAGTAAGAATCAAGATGGCGGTTCGGTGTTAATAAGGATGTCATGGGCTCGGAAGAGCAAGAAAAAGTGACTTGAAAGTTCAGAGTAAGCTGGTGTTATCTTTAGTGTCACCTGAGATTGATATTCGGTGGAAGAGGCTTTGTACTCTAGTTATAGGTTATTGATTTGTCTTACAGCGTAGTATGGCCAGTGGTGGATTGTGGGGTGTTTGTCCCGGCTATGATGGTTATTCTCGCGTATTATGAGAGAAAGTGGGTTAATGTGGACCCAGGTAAAGCTATTAGCTTAGTTTGGTGCGAGCAAGGTAGACTCGGTATTTGTGGATAGATTTAAATATGATTATGGGCTCTGTATGAGCCAGATGCATGCGGATGGTGGAAGAAGATGGGGAATTCTGACTACAAATGTGTAAGAGTCTTTCAACGGGTTATTGAAGTCTGCACGAGGATTGCCTGTCACTACCATGGTGCGGATGTCATTCAAGCAGATGGTAGAGAGGTTTGTTGAAAGGGCTAGAGCTGCATCCAAAGTGTGTGTATATATATATATCTCACCTCAGTTGTGCTTGGGTTTTGTAGCATGCGACTTTATCAGTCTCCCCAGGATGGTATTATGCACTTAGCGTGCTTGTGACTGATATTCGGTAATGTGTAATAAAGAGCAATTCAGCTCTGTATATATTTCCTTATGTGAGTTTTATTATGGGATCGGGTGGCATGCCACCACAGGTATGCTATTTGGATCGGGTTGCACGCCGTAATAGTGTGATGATGAGAAGGGTTAATATATATTTATTTTTCTTATGTTTTACTTCCTATTTTCTGAGAAAAAGTTCATATTAGTTGTGTGAGTTGAATAGTACCTTCCTGAGTCGTTTCTTATTATCATGATTCGAGTTACGGTGTATTGGCGCGATGTGGTATCATGTGAGGCTGTTGGTCAGGTTTGGGGTGATTTGTTGTCTGAGCAGTTCGTACTGGGTGAAACGAGACTATCGGATCATGGATCAGTGCGATAAGGTTATGTGAAGTGTATATTAAAGGACAAATACCATTATTCAGGTTCATAATGAGGTGATGATTCTTGTCAAGAAGGGATATTCAATGATTTGTTAACTCCGTAGTTGGGTATGAATTTCTGCACATCTCCTCCGTTGTGGTGGTATCGTCAGCATTATAGAAGGATGTCTATATATATATCATGAGGTGCATTGGGAGCATCAGATTCGTGGAATTTTGGGCTATTAAGGTTCAAGGAACGTCGTTGTGGTTACATGATGAATTTTGCGGTGCATGGTGCTAATTCAGCAAAGGTATGTAGTCATGTTCTGCTATATTGTGTGGTAGTTGATACGGTGTTTATATATTAGAACTAGGCCTGTTAGAGAAATTTCAAGTGTTGGAACTAGGTTATGAGCTTATTATATGGATAAAAGAAGAAATCTTCAGATTTGATCAAGCTAATGTACTCAGCAGGGTTGTGGTAGCACAGGCAGGTGCTCGGGGTGTTAAACAATGATTTCAGATAACTCCAGAGCAGTTCTTAGCACGTTCGAGGACGAACGTCGGTTTAAGTGGGGGAGAATGTAAGGACCCGACCGATTGTTTTGAGCTCTAGCGCGTCGTTCAACGGTTTGAAGTCACGAGCAGCTCTATTTCAGGTATTATAACTTGTAGGTGTGGTCGGAATTGAATTTTGGAAAGTTGAGAGTTGATTTGGAAAGAGAATTCTCACTTCAAAAGCCTTAAGTTGGAGAAATGGACTAAGATTGGAATTTTTAGTAAACAACCTCAAAATCAGGATTTGAGGGTTCCTGTAGGTTCGTATGAGGATTTCGGACTTGGGCGTATATCCGGATCGGGTTTTGGATAACCCGGGAGCGTTTCAATGCATATTGTGGAAGTCAANAATCAGGATTTGAAGGTTCTTGCAGGTTCGTATGATAATTTCGGACTTGGGCGTATGTCCGGATCGGGTTTTGGATAACCCGGGAGCGTTTCAATGCATATTGTGGAAGTCAACATTTTTGAAGAAATTTCCTAAGTTTGGCCTGAAGCGCATTTCAGTGATGTTAATGTCCATTTGGGATTCCGAGTCTAGGAATAGCTTCATATGGTGATTCTGGAGTTGGGAGCGTGATCGGAAGTGAAATTGGATGTTCGTAGGTCATTTTGAAGTCATTTGGCTAAATATAGAAATTTGAAGGTTTTTGAGAAATCCGACCGGAAGTGGAAGTTTTGATATCGAGGTCGGAATGCGATTCCGGAAGTTGGAGCAAGTCCGTAATGTCAAATATGACTTGTGTGCAAAATTTTGGGTCAATCGGACGTGATTTGATAGGTTTCGGCATCAGATGTAGAAGTTAGAAATTTCTAAGTTCATAAAGTTGGGATTTGGTGCGATTCGTGGTATCGATGTTGTTTGATGTGATTTGAGGCCTCGAGCAAGTCCGCATTATGTTTTGGAACAGGTTGGTATAATATGACGGGGTCCCGGGGGCCTCGGGTGGATTCCGGGTGGTTAACGAATCAAGTTTAGAGTTTGAAGAAGGCTGGAAATTGCTGTCATCAGGTGTGACCGCACCTGCGAGGATTTGGCCGCAGGTGGGGAGCCGCAGGTGCGAGAAGTGGTGGTCTGGCTGGGAGCGCAGGTGCGATGGTATTTCCGCACCTGCGAAGTCGCAGGTGCTGGATATGGGGCGCATGTGCGATTTTGGGTGAGGAAAAGCCGCGGGTGCGGGAGATTGGTCGCACCTGCGGGAGCGCAGGTGTGGAGGAAGGATCGAAGGTGTGGAATCGAGGCTGGGCAGAATGTTTAAAACCGTGAATTTTTTGCCATTTCTTCATTTTTCTTTTGGTTTGGACGATCTTAGGAGGCTTCAAAGAGAGGATTTCTTCATGCATTGTCAAGGTAAGTAACTCGTTCATATTTCTAAGTTAAATACAAGATTATATGCATGGATTAGATTTGGAAATTAGTAGGAAATTGAGATTTTGAGGAAAGACCTAGAAATGGTAATTTGGATTTTAACCACGAAATTGAGCATGTAATTTAGAGTAGATTGTATAGTCAATAAGGCTATGGGTAGAATATATCTTCAAGAAATTTTTTGATTCCGGGCACGTGGGCCTGAGGGCATTTTGGTCATTACACTAAGCGGGGTTGGGAAATTATATAATTTGGAATTGTTGCAAATATTAGAGTATATTTTTATTGGTTTGCCGTTATTTGGATAGTTTTGGGGCGTTGTGCATCCATGGAAGTCGTCGGAAGGGCTTGGAAGCCAGTTATGGGATTTCGGAGCGAGGTAAGCCTCCTTTTTAACTTTGTGATGGGGAAATATCCCCCTAGGTGAACAATTAAGTATGTGCTATTATCTTCGGGGGCTACGTACGTACGAGGTGACGGGAGCCCGTGCGTAGCTTCTATTGTGCCCTGTCCGGGTAGTCTAGGACCCATTAGCATGCCATACGTGTTGTACTTGTGATCCTGCCCATAATATTAAACTATTAATGCTATTGAATCGGTAACTTATTTCCTGAAAAGACTAGAGTGTGCTTTTCATAATTATCTGAAAAGAGAATTGACTCCTCCGTGGATAATAGTATACTGATAATTATTAAACTGGGCATCTGAATTTCAAAACAAAGATTTAAAAGCTATGCTTCATGTTCCTTTAAGAAGAATTTTACCACTATCCTGAGAAAACTGCTTTCTTGATAAAAATGCGGATTTTTATGTGAATATGTGTAACTTTGGGTGCCTAAGTCGCATGTATGATTCGCGAGCAGGATGACCCTGTATTTATGTGTATCTATACGGGGACCCGAGTTGCAAGTATGATTCGCGAGCAGGATGACCCTGTATTTATGTGTATCTATACGGGGACCCGAGTTGCAAGTATGATTCGCGAGCGGGTTGCCCTAGTATTATGTATAAGCGCGTCGCATGATCGATTCACGAGCGAGGCAGATAGATGCATCTATGGTTCGGGCCATTCGACCTTCGGCAGTGCACAGTTTATTATTGTTGGTCCACGCTGTTCGACCCTCGGCATTGCTTGCGCATGATATTTACTGCGTAGTTGCTGTGATTTTGCCTGATTACTGGCCTGAGATTTTAGGATGTCAACTGAAATTACAGAGATTTAAAGTTATTAAAGATTTTTTGAAGAAGTTGTTCCTTCCGGTTGATTATTTGTTATTTGATCAAATCGCCCATGTTGATTAATTGGTATTAATACGATGAAGATATAAAGTGTTAAATGTGAACAGAGTTGATATTATTTATTCCCGATTTTTAATAAATTGCCTATGATAACCATGCTTAGTGTCACACCTGAATATACTAAATTGACCTTTATCAAGTGTGTAATTTGACCTCTCGTCACTACCTCTATGAGGTTAGGCGGGCGACTTACTGAGTACACATGCTACACTTAGGCGATGCTACACTTGGTGTGCATTTTTATTGCACAGGTACTTTCATAGCGATGTGGAGGATTTGGAGACTTAGGCGAGCTGCATCATCCGGAGGCGATCTGCAGCTTACAGAGTCTCCCTCGTACTATACTTATTTTCATTTTAAATTTCTTTGTCCAATTTGTATGTCGGAGAGCTTTGTGATGATTGTATAAATTCTTAGAAATTGCTCATGTACTTGTGACACCGGGTTCTGGGATGTGTTGGGATATAATTGCTAACATGGAATATTCAAACTATTGTTTTACTCGACATTTTTGTTTAGTTAATATGTAATAAAGTCTAAGGAAATGCTTTTTCATAAATGTTAAAACAGGAAATTGTTTCATCTAACAAATGATTGGCTTGCCTGACAAGGATGTCCGGTGCCATCACGACCTTGCGGATTTTGGGTCGTGACGCTTTGCTTGTATCAGCTTGAAACATCTGCATCCTCCAACTTTAGACATCTTTGGTCGATCGATAGGAAGGACTTGAACAGGGTTTGAGAGAATTTGGATTGAGCTACAACTTTGGACCTTTTTAGGTGAAAAAGTAACATTCGCCCCAGCTTAAACTCTTGGGGAAATGTGGAATTTCAATTTAGTGTGACTGAACCCCAGAGAGAGGCTGCCTACATATCCTTTCGGAATCAAGTCGAACGTAGTTCAGGGAAACATTTTTATTTTTGTTTTTGTTTTGATGATTTTTTTAGAATAATAGCACTTCCAGGTTCCCAAAGAGGTTAATCAAAGAAAAGTAACCAGCTCAAAAGGGTTTACAAAAGTTGATAGTGTTTGGGGTAGCGTGAATGGAAGCCTTCGTCATTTCGATCGGGAGAACCAACATCAGGAAAAGGTCAAACATAGTACCTTTTGACTGCATCTACATTGACAGCCATTTCGGGGTCGTTTCCTTCGACGTCCCCTAAGTACAATGCTCCTTTTGGTAGTAGTTTCCTTATAATGTATGGACCTTTCCAATTTGGGGCGAATTTTCCTTTCGCCTCTTCATGGTGTGGGAGGATACATCTCAGAACGAGTTGCCCTACTTCGAAATTCATAGGTCGCACTTTCTTGTTATAAGTGCGGGCCATTCTTTGTTGGTACAACTGCCCGTGACAAACTGCAACCATTCTTTTCTCATCAATCAGATTTAACTGTTCCAGCCGGATTTTGACCCACTCATCATCTTCAATTTCAGCTTCCACAATGATCCAAAGGGAGGGAAATTCAACTTCTGCAGGTATTACAGCTTCAGTGCCATAAACCAATAGATAAGGTGTAGCTCCAACCGATGTGCACACGGTCGTGCGATATCCCAATAATGCAAAAGGCAATTTATCGTGCCATTGTCTAGAACTTTGAATCATTTTTCTGAGGCTTTTCTTGATGTTTTTATTTGCCGCTTCAACGGCGCCATTGGCTTTGGGCCGATAAGGGGTGGAGTTACGGTGTGTGATTTGAAATTGTTCACATACCTCCCTCATCAAATGGCTATTGAGATTTGCAGCATTATCAGTGATGATGGTCTTCGGAATGCCAAAGAAATAGATAATGTTGGAATGCACAAAATCCATCATTGCTTTCTTAGTGACGGCTTTGAACGTGACTGACTCGACCCATTTTGTGAAATAGTCGATAGCAACTAAGATAAATCTGTGCCCATTCGAGGCTCTCGGTTCGATCGGCCCAATGACATCCATTCCCCAAGAAATGAATGTCCATAATGCTGACATGGGGTGTAACTCTAAAGGCGGCGCATGGTTCAAGTCGTCGTGTATTTGGCACTGATGGAACTTCCAGACAAAGCTGAAACAATCTTTCTCCATAGTCATCCAGTAATATCCCCGCCGCAGGATTTTCTTGGCGAGGACATATCCATTAATATGGGGACCGCATAATCATGAGTGCACCTCATTCATAATCTTTTCGGCTTCTTTGGCATTTACACACCTTAACAGATTCAAATCGGGGGTCTTTTTATACAGTACTTCCCCACTTAGGAAGAAACTGCCGGCGAGCCTTCTGATGGTTCTCCTTTGGTCCCCGTTGGCCTGCTCCGGGTATTATTTTGTTTTCAAGAACCTTTTGATATCATGATACCATGGTTGGACATCGGGATCTATTTCGACCATGTTACAACAACCATGTCTTTCCTGGATTCGAATCTCTAGCGGGTCAATATGGACATTGCCCGGATATGGAAGCATTGCAGCTTAGGTAGCTAGTGCATCAGCTAACTCGTTGTGGCATCAAGGAATATACCTCAATTAGACGACTTTGAATCATTTGTCAAGATCCTCCACATGTTGTCTATATGGAAGAAGCTTAACATCTCGATTTCCCACTCCTGCTGAGCTTGCTTGATGATCAAGTCGGAATCTCCCATGATCAATAACTCCTCTACATCCATGTCAGTTGCCATGTTCATGCACATTATGCAGACTTCATATTCAGGAGTGTGGTTTGTACAGAAGAAACGGAGACGGGCGGTGGCTGGATAGTGTTTTCCCGTGGGTGAAATCAAAATTGCCCCGATCCCAACACCTTTTGCATTTATAGCTCCGTCAAAGAACATTTTCCAAGTGTTGGTGTTTTCTGGGATTACCTCAATTGAGTTTACTTCCTCATTCGAGAAGTAATTACTTAAAGGTTGATATTCATCATCGACAGAATTTTCAGCCAGGTGATCAGCCAAGGCTTGAGCTTTCATCGCCATGCGGGGGACATAGACTATGTCGAACTCGGTGAGCAGGATTTGCCACTTTGCTAATCTCCCGATGGGCATTGGCTTTTGGAATATGTACTTCAAAGGATCCAGCCTGGTGATAAGGTAGGTGGTGTAAGCCAACAAGTAATGACGGAGCTTCTGAGCAACCCAAGTCAAGGCGCAACAAGTTATTTCCAACAAGGTGTACTTGGCTTCATAGCTTTTGAATTTTTTGCTCAGGTGGTATATAGCTTGTTACTTCTTCCCGATCACATCATGTTGCCCGAGAACGCACCCAAAAGAGTTTTCCAACACCGTCAAATACATGAACAGAGGTCTTCCAGGTTCGGGTGGGATCAACACTGGAGATTTCGACAGATACTCTTTGATTTTGTCGAAAGCTTCTTGGCACTCAGTCGTCCATTTAATTGCTGCATATTTCTTCAACAGCTTGAATATAGGCTCACACGTGGAGGTTAACTCAACAATGAACTTGCTGATGTAATTCAACCTACCTAGCAAACTCATGACCTCTTTCTTGGTTCTCGGAAGGGGAAAATCCCGAATAGACTTTATCTTTGTCGGGTCCAGTTCTATACCCCGTCGACTGACTATAAAACCCAATAATTTCCCTGACGGAACTTCGAAAGCACACTTGGTTGGATTCAATTTTAAGTCATACTTACAGAGACGTCCGAAGAATTTTCTCAAATGCTGCACATGGTCGTCTTGCGTCCTAGATTTAATAATCACATCATCCACGTATACCTCAATATCCTGGTGCATCATGTCATGAAAAATGGCAGTCATAGCCCTCATATAGGTTGCCCCGACGTTCTTTAGGCCGAATGGCATGACCCGGTAACAGTAAGTAACCCAAGGTGTGGTGAAGGCCGTTTTCTCTGCATCTTCTTCATCCATCAAAACCTGGTGATACCCAGCGTAACAATCTACGAAAGACTGAATCTCATGTTTTGCACAGTTGTCAACTAGGATGTGAATGATTGGCAATGGAAAGTTATCCTTGGGGCTTGCTTTATTCAAATCCCGATAGTCGACACACACTAGGACTTTCCCGTCTTTCTTCGGTACCGGGACAACATTAGCCAACCACGTGGTGTATTGGACCACTCGGATTACTCCAGCTCTTAACTGTTTAGTGACTTCTTCTTTGATCTTGTCACTCATGTCTGTTTTAAATTTTCTCTATTTTTGTTGGACATGCGGATAATCAGGGTAGGTTGGCAGTTTGTGCAACACCAAATCAACACTCAGTCCGGGCATATCATCATAGGACCAGTTGAACTCATCTTTGAATTCGAATAGAAGAAGGATCAAAGCATCCCTAGTCCTTTCATCAGTATAGATACTTATCATGGTTTCTCGGACTTCTTCTGAATTACCCAAATTAACTGGTTTGGTTTCGTTTATGTTTTGCTTAGTCTTATTCTCGAATTGTTCCAATTCTCGATTTATTTCCCTAAAAGCCTCATCTTTATCATATTCCAGTTCTTGATTCATTATTTCTTGGTTAGACAACGTGTCAAGATCTGGGCGTGAAGTCCGCAAGCATGTCATGTTATTTAAGTCCGCATTATTAGAACTGAAAAAATAGCAAAAATATTAGGACGAATAAAGAGATTTGTGGATTATGAAATATTAATTTCATTTCATTGAATTTTGAACATAGGGGGATTTACATTAGAATTTTAAAAAGGCAATAAACTAAAAACACTCGAGTTACACCCTGGAATAACTCGAAGTGCATAAGGATGGCAAGGCTGAACTACCGGGACTCCCGCCTGAGGCTGAACTACCGGGACTCCCGCCTGACTGGAATGGAGTAGGCTTCCAATTTTGGAGCTTGGTGTCAGGCCCCCTATACTGCACTTCACCAGTGCTTGAGCCTTCTCCTGGTTGGACCATATGAGTCTCATATAACATCTGTCTCATTGCTCCGCAGATTTCTTCAATTTCTTCGGCCGTGAAATCCTCCTCCTCTTCCTCTACGTATTTTGGCTTGACGAATGATTCGGTGATATGCGAGATTGGCTGAGGCAATACCCAACCATCTTTCTTACGTTGGTCAGCCCATTTTTAGTCATCGGGGGTATCTTGAAACCCTATGCCGAAGAACTTCTTACTGGTAGGCAAGGTGATAGGTTCTTTAATGCCTTGCAAGGACACCCCGAGCCCTTTTCCAGGTGTGTACCCTTGTTTAATCATTTCGCTAGCGACCATAATTGATGTGTTTGATAGGAAGTGTTGAGGACACGGGGTTCCTTCCTCATATTGTTCCGCAACCACAATCTCAACAGCCTGGTAGACTATATGCTCGCTGCCTTCTCTTGCTTCCAGGCTTGGATTTGATGGGTCCCTGTAAATAGATTGCTCGTCCTCTCCATGGACCATAATTTCTGGTCTTCATACTCAAACTTAACCATCTGGTGGAGAGTAGATGGCACTGCCCCTGCTGCATGGATCCAAGGCCTTCACAGGAGATAATTGTTGGAAGTATCCATATCTAAGACCTGAAATGTCACTTCAAAATCTACATGGCCGATTGTCAAGACCAAATCAATCTCACCGATTGTGTCTCTTTTGATGCCATCAAATGTGCGGACGGACACATTGTTGGGCCTAATTCTCTTAGTCCCGATCTCCATTCTCTGTACGGTCGAGAGAGGGCAAATATCAACCCCAGATCCACCGTCCACCATAACTCTTTTCACATAGTACCCTTCACATTTATCAGTTAGGTGGAGAGCTTTGTTGTGGGCAGCCCCTTCTAGAGGCAAGTCATTTTGCTAAATGAGATCCGATTGACTTCGAAAAATCGTTCCGTCATTCTTTCCATTTGCTCAACTATGGTCTCGGTCGGAACATATGCTTCATGAAGTGTTTTGATCAGGATTTTCTGATGCTCGTTTGAACTTATCAGCAAGGATAGAATTGAGACCTGAGTGGGGGACTTTCTGAGCTGCTCAATTACGGCGTATTCAGAGGTTTTAATATTTTTGAAGAATTCTTCTGCCTCTCCGGCACTGATTGTCTTCTTAATTGGAAAGCGTTTCTGCTTGCTTTTGTTCAATTCTTCCAGGTTGAGGTATTTCTCTGATGAGTTTATCTCAGTCGCTTCCCCAGTAATTTCTTTTCCTTTTTACGTCACCACCGCCTTGTTGTAATTCCAAGGGGCGGCAGTGGTGTCCTTTATGGGATTCTGTGATACGTGGCTAATAACCATGGGCTCATTCAGCCTTGGTGAAATTATCGGCCCCCGCGCCACATAAGTCCCCTTCGGTATGTATATTTCTGGGACATTAGGCATAGTCTTGTTTTGTTGCAATCTTATGGGAGGGCTTAACACAAACTTTTCCTTCCTGGGTGCCTTGGGAACATAAAGAACGACATCTTTAGAAGGCCCTGTCCCTGTCTTTGTTTCAACCTCTCTTGTGGCCGGAAGAGTGGAATACCTTATTTCTCCTCCTTAGCTTGTTTTGGTGTCGCTTTGGGTTTCTTCTTTACATCAGTAATGGCGATGATAGCTTTCAGAGCCGGATCAAATTCTCGGTATTCACAAATCATGCCAATAATTGGCCTGCTATTGTGAGCAGGCAACGGGTTATTGGTCACGTTGGGAGCTTCTTCGTCCCTTAGTACCACCTTCTTTTGTTCTATTAAGCTCTCAACTGCTCGTTTGAGGGTCCAACAATCCTCAGTATCGTGTCCCTCGGCCCCTGAGTGATAGGCACATTGAGTACCTGGCCGGTAAGAGGGGGATTCTGGGTTTTGCCTGTTTTGGGGTACAGGTTGCAGCAGACCCATTTGGACCAGCTTCGGGAAAAGGCTAGAGTATGATTCGCCAATTGGTGTAAAGTTGGTCCTTCTAGGTGGTTTTCGGGGATTGTTTTGTGGAGGGCGAGGATTATACTGAGCTTGGCGAGGAGGTTTATTTCTGGCTGGTGGGGCTCCATTTTGATTATAGTGTTGTTGGGCATTTATTATTGGATAGGGTTGAGGCATTACGGCATACGGCGCATCTTGGTGGGGGTAGAAATGACGTGGGGCATTGGAAAAATAGCCTCGGGGCTGCCGGGAGTTTCTTATACTTGAGGCCATCATTGCTAATTCCTCTTCTTCTTCCTATTGGCTGCAGTTCTTGACCCACTATGGATTGCCTAGAAGTTTCCCTTATGGAGGATTGGCTTAGTATGCGACCGGTTTTCAACAATCTCTCCGATTTTTATCGCTTCCAAAAATGGCTTGCCCATGGCGGACATCATATTCTGGAAGTAGTCGGCCTCCTGAGCTTGTAAGAAAATGCTGACCATTTCTGTCTCGTCCATCGAAGGTTTTACTCTGGCAGCTTGCTCATGCCACTTAATAGCGTATTCCCTGAAGCTTTCTGATGATTTTTTCTTGAGGTTGGACAAAGAATTCCTGTCTGGTTCTATGTCCACGTTGTATTGAAATTGTCTGACAAAGTCCCGGGCCAGGTCGTCCCATATATGCCGGTGGGATATATCTTGGTCCATATACCAATCAGACGCAATCCCGACCAAGCTCTCCCCGAAGTACGCCATTAAAAGCTCTTCCTTTTTGCCTGCTCCCCTCAGCTGGTTCCAATATCTTTTTAGATGAGCAATGGGATCCCAGTGTCCATCATATTTCTCAAACTTAGGGGTTTTAAACCCGAGAGTCAGGTGAACATGTGGGAACATGCACAAGTCGGCATAAGAAACACTTTTCTGACCACTTAATCCCTGTATGTTTTTGGGACTCTGCTCAATGCTTTTCATTTTTTGAGCCATCTCTTCCTACTCGGGGTTCTTTTTGTCTTATCCCACGACGACTTCATGACGAGGTTACTGAAGGTATGAGTTTGGAGTAACATGAGTTGCGTCCAGATGGAACGATGGTGTTTGAAAGGTAAAGGCCGACAACTCAAAATTTGGTCTAGCTACTGTTGACGGCGACGTGGCAGAGGTTGGTGGTGCGGTAAAAATATTAGAGGATACACCGGAAAATAGTGCATGGGGGTGGACCTTAGAAGTCATTCCAGTGAAATGAGCTGACATAGTCGGGTACCCGAATGGGGTAGTTGGGTAATTGATAGGTATGTTGGAGGTTCCGCCTGTTCTGGGAACCAACTCGGGAAAACCAGGGATGGTGCTGGGCGGTTCCCTACCATTAGACCAGGCGTCCCACATTTCCAACATGCGGCGATGTAGTACTCTATTTTCTTCAGTCGTGGCTGACTCAAATGTCGAGATGACCGAGCTTGGGTCATCCTCAGAGGAGTTTATGATTGGCAGGTGACTTTCCGATGTAATTTCGGCACTCCCTTTTGATCTTGTGAAGTATGGGTGTGAAGCCAGGTTACCGCTAAACCAACCACCTAAAAATGACACCTTTTAAAGAGAAACAAAACCACAAAACCGTTAAATTGAGGCATTCAACATATAGGGAATCGCACGTTGGGGGTATGCAATGTACCTGGGTAGTTAAATGCTTTCTATATGTCTTGTATCGGCTGAGTGTTTCATCCCGGCTTCTCCCTTTTTCAAAATTTCTTTCTTTCTTCTTCTAGATTGTCTTTTCCTTTTTAGGGCTATGATCGAATGCTACGTGGATTGCCTACGTATCACGACGCCGCGTGAATCAGATCATTACGTAGTTCAAGTGAATAAAGACAAAAGGGAATAAACATTCTATCTTTCAAATTTTGTTTTCATTAAGTAAAACTTCAAATTTCATTCATTAAAAAAGACTCTGACATATGTTCTTGGATATTTAAAAGTACAAAAGACCCTGACATACTTTCTTGGAAATTTAAAAACTACAGTAGACTCAAACAGGCCTGCAACAGGGAAATGAAATACAGACTCGAAAAGGCCACCAAGAATACATAAGTGCTTCCATTGCTCTAGGGGCCCGTGGGACATCATTCGGTCTCGCCACGGGCCTGCGTGCCATGTCTTGCTGGAGATGGTACAGGTCATTCATTATCTTGTGGACGAAAATCATTACCGCTGCAAAGAAAGTGGTCTAGGTCATGTCTTCACACTCTTGGAACTTTGTGACGATATAATCAGCGATCTCTCTGACCCTCTGCCTAATGACACCCTTCTCCTGGAGTAAGTGCCCAATCTGTTGAGATCTTGCCTCTAAAACCTGGGCGTCTTTATGATTTTGTTCTTGCCATTGTTGCAACTTTTCCTCCAACTGAGCCATCACGGTATAACATTGTTCCCTTTCCGCTTTAAACCTTTTTGCTTGTTTGGCCATTTCGTTCTCGAGGGTGGCCACCTTTTCTTTGCAGCCTGTGACTTTTTGGTCATATTTCCTTTTCAGTTTTTGAACAAACTTTGCTCTTTCTTCTGCACTTCTTGTTAATTTTGCCCGAACTCTGGCCAATTCCTCTTCAGCTTTGTCCAGATCATCCCCATAGCTGCACAACTTTTTCCTAAGACTATTGATAAGTCTTTCATCAGTTCTGCTTCTCTCATGGTTCTGAACAGCTATTTCCAATTTCTGGATCTGGGCCCGGAGAGCTTCATTATCTTTGGTTAACCTGTTTTTCTCCCCTTCAGCTGTGGTGGCTTGTAGAGTGTTTTCAAATTTGATCTCCCTAATATGGGCTTCCAACTTGCTTATGGTAGCTTGGTAGTTATTCTGCTTTTCTAACCAAGCCCAGCGCTCTGGTGTTTGCTCAGTGAATTGTTGCACGTGGGGTCTTTTTGCGGGATGTTCTTGCTCTTGATGCTCTCTGCCCCTTCTGCCATACTAAGTGGTGTAGCCAGGCTCTACCTCACCTCTGGATAAATCCCTCACTCGAGTTTGTAGCTCCAAAAATCTACACTGATGCCAAATCTGGCAGACCCTATCCTTCGGAAATGCGGCTCTTGGGCACAATTCAATTACTTGCAGACTTAGGTCTTCATCGTGTTGAACATTTTGATGCCTTCCTAGTTGTCATAAGACCAGATGTGGGGCATATGGTTGAATACTTCGGAGACCCATCAACAGAAGATAGCATACTTCGGTTGACATATAGATGACTTCATTGATAGGGAGAAAACTGAATGTCCATTCAATTTGGTCGGCAGTCAAAGAACTCAAGTATGCAAGCCAGGCTTCTATGCCTTATGGAAATTCATGCCCCTCTACCCGAGTCCTATGTTATTCAATCCAATTTAGGCTAGTCATACCGTAATTCATATACCCTGGGCGACGGCAGAGATGTTCGATCATCCAAATTTGTAAGAGTAGATTGCAGCCCTCGAAAAACTTTCCTTCGGATTGACAAACAGTTAAGGCACGGTAGATTTCTGCCACGATCATTGGTATAAGAGTGTCATTAGACTTTTTATTATGAAGTCGGTTACTCCTACGAGTCCAATATCTATACATCCATCGCTCCTCGGGCAGATTAGGATACCCAAGATCTACTACAAAGGCAAATCCCCGGCGGGCCTCCCATTTAGTTTGATTCCCGTGGTGGGTTAAACCGGTGTTCACAGCTTCAAAACCCTGAGGATCCCCGTAACAACGGTAAAGGAAGTAAAATGTGCAGAATGCCTCAGATAATTTCGAATCTTGGATTTCCCGACTGATGCTCAGAAGGTCCAGGAATTAGTGAGGAGTCACAACTCTGGGTTCTACCGGATAACGGCTTTTGAGATTCTCACTATCTCTTCCAATGTGGGTGTCAATTCAAAATCCGAGAAATGAAACACATTGTGCGCCGGATCCCAGAATGGTATTAGAGACTCAATCATGTCCATCCTCGGCTTAATCATTAAACGGCCAGTGAATCCGCCCAAAGCTTTTACCGCGGATTTTCTACTGAATTTCCCCAAGTCTCTCCACCACATATGGAGTCCCAAGGGAATTTCCTCGATAGCTTTAAAGGGAATATTTTTTACAGTGCTCATCCTGCACATTTATTTAAGTGACTGGCTAAGAAAAAGCAAAACTGTGATTTATTTTGACCAAAAATAAAAAGTGTTATTTTTGAAAAAAAAAATTGTAACCAAATGGAAATGGACAATCTTTGCAAATACGGCCCTTCATCACTTCGGGAAAGAATTTTTTCTTTTTTTAGGGCTGTGTTTGCCAATTGGGTAAAACAATTTCGAAAAGACCATAGGTGGCTATTCTTGAAAAAACAGCCTTCCGGCGTCCCATTGGGACATTTTGGCTATTTAGACAACGACGGCGTCCCCCAACTTTATTTACGACCGTATTTTTTTTTCTTTTGATTTTTTCTTTTCAAAAAATAGGGTTGGACCAGATGAGGGTTAGCTACGTATCCCACACCGGTGAGAATCAAACAATGCGTAGTTTGGGAAATCTTGACACAATTTTTAAAAATATGTACTAACTCATTTCATTTTTGAAATACTATTTTCCTTCCTTCTTTTTCTCCATTTTCTTTTTCAGAAATTTTGGCAGAGTTTCAGGATGGTTTTGAATATCGAGGTTTTTTCAAAACTCGAAAATATTTCCTATTCTATTCTCTCTTGGTTTTTCTGTTATTCTCTTTTCTTTATCCATTCAACAAACAAACCGAAACAAAGTATTATACCCTTAGGAGATAGGATGCATCAGGATGGTCTTTTATTTCGGGTTCACCTGTCCTACAAGGACCCAACCCCTGTGTTGAGTCCCCTAAGTCAAATACACGTGATGCAAATAATCGTTCCTACTAGGGATTCAACATGAGGGTATGTTATACTAGGTTTAAATCCTGGGGTTTTGTTCAAGACAAGTCTTACCCGAGCGGACAGCTCGAGCCGAGGTCGGGGCAGCGTACCGGGAATACAAAAGCTTCACCGGCTTTGCAACTTGTCCATACCTCGTTCTAAAATTTGGATGACTCTAATAGAAAAGAAGTCACACAAAGTGCACACTTCCCAGATGATTTAGAAGACTCAGAGAGAAGAAGGGTTTCGACACAGTTTATATGCAGTTTGGACAATATCAAAGCGGTAAAAAGCAGCAATTAGCACATTAGGTTTAACCACGTAAAATCAGATAATGAAAGCCGAAATAGAACAGTTATATAAGCTCAAATTCTTGAACCCTGAACTAGAGATTCTGGGTTCGGTCCCCAGCAGAGTCGCAGAGCTGTCACACCTCCCTTTTTTCACTACCCTCGGATTAATGAAAGGGGTAATAAGGGAGTTTTCCACTTTAAGTGACATATTCAGATTTGGGATTTATTTTAGTTTTCAGAGTCGCCACCCGAATTTTTGACGATGTTCTGGGACACTGTTTTTTGAAATCCCAAATCGAGGAAATTTAGACTCTGTTTAAAGTTGTCTGCTACCAGAAATCCGAGTAAGGAATTCTGTTAACCCGGGAGAAGGTGTTAGGCATTCCCGAATTCCGTAGTTCTAGCACGGTCGCTTAACTATTAATATTTGGCCTAAGTTATCTGATTATTTACGTGTTTTAGCCTATCGTGCATTTAGCCCTTTAAATTTTAACTGCATTGACATTTATGGATTTATCTTGAAACATGTCACGATGACGTGCACTGGTTTGTTTTGGACACGTTATAATTGCGCCATATGAAATGCACCCGCAATTTCAACATGTGATTTTATCATTGTTTTGAGTTAGAGTCGGGGACATGAGTTGCCACACCCGAGTGTAGATTGTGGTTATTTGAAGATAATAATTGATTATTTTACTAAATTTCAATTTAAAAGGTATTTTCAACCTAAAGGATATGTAAGAGATTGTTTAAACCTAAATTCACTTAGTCTAAAGGACAAGATGTTTGGGCTATGGCCATTTTTAGCCCAAGTTATTTACCCCTTTCGGCCAATCCTAATTTTAGGCTATTTTTGTAAGAATGGGAAAGCTATGTTACGTAACTAAAGCATGCTAACAAGGAAGGGTCTAAAATTACTGATTTACAAATCACACATTCAAAAAGTCAAATAAACACATAGAACATTGACTGAAATAGTTTTATCAAAATGACCTAAACTCATACTTTTTGATATACACATTGAGTTCTACATATTGTTGTAAATTGTGGACTCTGAAGAACACGAGATGAATCTAATTAGAAAATACTTTGAATAGAAAATTCATATTTGTATATACTTCAAAATTCCTTTGATCTAAAAGTAGTTATTTTCAAAACTTCAAAAGGTATTTACGGGGTCATTTGGACAGGTTAATTTTAACGCAAAATTGTAAGAAAAGATTTAGAAAGGGTGCTTTTGAATTTTTCAATCTGAATACTTAAATGATTAACGTATGAAACATTGTATTTAAATTTGAAAATAAATAGCTTTGAGGCTAAGAGCTTTTCGCATTGTTCCAAGACCAATGGATTGTGCTCAGGCTTTTTCAAGCCCTGATAAGCCATTATCAATAGCTTGGTCCATTTTAAACTGTCCAGAATAGACATGTTTAAGTACAGTGTAGTCAAACAAATCTGGAGCTAATTATACACATTTTTTCTGAAAATTATATGAACACATACATACTGAAAGGAAGGACTGCTAATACAATCAATATAATGTCCAGTCTTATATTACAATGATTATGAAAAGGTAAGTCCGAGTAAATTACAATCCGAAATGAAATTACAGCTTCTACTAAAAATACAATATTCTAGATAAAGGAGAACTGAAAATTAAAGCTTCTAAAATGGTTGCTCCAACTTGGGTTCTCTATGACTATGCACTTGTGCCTCCATTTGCAATTTCTGAGCACCCAATAAGCAGGTGTGTTATGCATCCTTCAGAGCAAATCTGACCATTAAAAGGTCAGATCTGACTCTAATGATGCTATACTACTTAGTACTAAAAAGAATATATTTATGCATTCTTCCTGGAATGAACATGATCATGAAAGAGACCAGATTCAATTCCAGTGATGCCACCCTATTAGACCCTTAACATTCAACCTTATGCTACACGGCAAATTTCAGCAAGTATCCATACAAAGACTTTGACTACTCTAGGCATTTTTAAGGAGTGAATCTGACCATTTGGGGTTTCAGATTCACTGCATTAATGCCTTTTCAACCATACAATTTGTACCCTAAAGAGGTGTAATTTCAGTAAGTAACTAATGTTTGTGCACTACTATGAGGTGAATTTGACCATTAGAAGGTCAAATTCATCTACCCTGGTGCAGATTATCTCAGTAAAAACTGAGGTAGACACAAAGAAAACATCCAACTCATTCTTATGGATACTAACAACACAAAATTCATAGTCTAAACACATAGACAGAAACCAAACTCTATTAATCACATACCAACAAAATAACTTCAAAAGATGACAAATACATCAGGTTCATCTACCCACAAAGCTAACTGATATATTAAGCGTACCCTTGAATGTTTGATCATTATATTTTCAGATTTTTCATACAAAAGGAAGAAGAAAGTTTTAGTTACATAATAACAGATTTACACAGCAATGGAAAACAAAAGTTTAAATCTGGAAATTTCATTAAGAATGAGATTTTACATACCTTTTCAAAGAGAAAAATAGAAAAAGAGATCTGGACCAAATAAAGGTCCAGGGAGAGGTGGAAATCAACAAGAGACAGGAGAAAACCCAGCAACAATAGATAGTAGATCAGCAGCAACCAAAACCCAAAACATGACCAGTAGAAAAATAACCCAGAAACTTCGAATATGGAACTTAAAATTCTCAGAATCAGACCACTAAGCAAGAAACTAACAATGAAAGCAGTATAGATTTTCATCGAAGTAAATAGCTAGACTTTTTTTCTCTTTTTGTTTCTCTATTGATATTTTGAAAGTTTTTGTTTGTGAGCAGCAGCTGCTATGATTTTCTGTGTATGTAGAGTGTAAGGATCCTTTTCTACTTATAGAGTAGCCTAAGGATGGTATCAAAAAGGTATATTCTACCCTAAAGGATCAGATTATGCCTCCATTGGGATAGATGTCCGTCCTTTTAGGCCTAATGAGACAGCTGTACAGGGCTGGAACTTTCTAGATGTCCTATCTTTTTGTAAGTTTCAGATTTTACCCCCTAGGAAATTAGTTTATTTCAACTATACCCTAAGATTCTTATCTTAGTCTGATCCTAGAATCCCTCTTAGGACCTTCTAGAACCAGCTAGAGGATTCCCAATTTTGGACAAACCTATACTGTTTTTCTAAGGTTTTGAAATCGATTAATTTTACCTAATCAATGAATTAATCAAAACATAAGAACAACATAATAATTAATTACTCATGATTAACCTTTAATAAAAAGAACAGTAAATAGAGAACCTAACAATCCGAGAATCTTAACAACTAATATGCTTACCAAAACAAACAAGAACAATTACGATAATATTGGTACACTGAATTAATCAAATGGATTAGGGAAAACCAAACATCTATATGAGGCAGTGACTAAACCCTAGGCTAAGAGCATAGTTATCATGAAACATTCAGGGCATGAACTAATCAAGAAAAAAAGAAAACATGAACAAGCAAGAGCAAGCAGTGACAGAATAAAAACAAAAAAAGAAAAAGCTAGCCTAAAACAGTGATGCAATAAAACAGCGATTACACAACCATATCCATGATTTTAATTTAAAAAAAAACAGATGGAAAGGAAGGGGAGAATACCCGTCTAAGGCTTTAGGTAAACTCCGTCGACTTGCCAGAATTTGAGTGGACCCGGCGAACTCAAAAATGACTCCCACTCACATGAATCGATGGCTCATGTCAAGAGCCATCGACTTATGCGAGTTTGAGTCACAGAGTCGAGGCTGAATCAACTTAGGAGGACTTTAGGGTTTGGTCGTCTTTAGATCTGAAATTGTGCCTTATAAGGTAATTTTTTGGGGAAAATAATGGCGGGATTTGGTTGAGGGGGAGGTGAGGACTGCCTGATGATAAGTTGGGGGTGTTTGGTTGAGCTCCACCGTCGGTGGCGATTTCCGGCCGGCGGAGCTAGAGCGGAGGATAGAGAGATAAGAGAGAGACGGG
>ML439761.1:3020-35097 GCA_005239525.1 Nicotiana knightiana | reverse complement strand
ATCGGTTGCTTAGCCTTACGTCGCCCTTCCAAAGAACCTCAGGAAGGCGCCGCGTAATACTTAGTTTGATTATGGATTTTTACTTATTTGGGTTTTATATAATAATATATATACTTTGGAGATAAAATTCGGGAGAAAAATAAATATTCCAAAGTGATTTTTTTACATTATAATGATTAGCTCATGAGTATGAACATTATGACATAATGATCGGATGGAAAAAAATAATGAAATAAACAAAGAGAGGTGAAGACATTACCTTGGAAAAGGATGGACACGTGGAAGGGAAGTTATTCATGGCACAAAGAAATTGGAATGACTATTAGTAGGTGTTTGGACATGAATTCTAATTTTTATTTTTCAAATCTGGAATTTCAGTAAAATTTGACTTAAAGATGAAGTTGTGTTTGGTTATAATTTTTGCAACATAGTTGGATATCTTTTTTTCAAAATATTGTACAATAAAACACTAGCAACCTTCCCATTTTCAATCAAAAAAACTGGTTCTCATCAATTTTTTAAATTTGAAAACGTATTTTCAAGTAAGATTAAAAAAATATAAAATTTTGATAACTAAACATTGTTTTAAATTTTTTTTTGAAAAATGAAAATTTTTTGTATGTCCAAACGGGCTCTTATTGGAGGCAAACAATGGACATTGTAACAGTAAAAGTTGAAGCAGCGAAAAATTTAATCCAAGCAAAGCAAGCAGTTTTCCTCGCGTTTAAGCTCGCGTCGCAATGTCCAACGCAATAAAGTTCATGTGTTTCACGCTGCGACGCCCGAGTCCAATTTCAAGGTTATGTTGTCTCCTCTATGATTTAGGACTTGATTATTTCGTTTAGGCTTTTATTCTACACCTATAAATAGTTATTAAACCTAATTTGTACATAACTTTCGACGAAGCGAAAGCAAAAAGCCGCATTGGAGGCTGGGTTCCATCTTTGTTCTACCATATTCAGTAATTTTATATTTCTTTGGATAATTTGTTATTTGGCTATCATGTCTATGTAAAGATAAACTTCACATTTTAGGATTGTGGTTCTTTCATGACTCATGTTATTTGAATATTGATTTTGATTTCTTGATTTATCGTATTGGTTTATTTATTTAATCATGCGCTTAATTATTTGAGTGCTTCATCACAAATTGATTACTATCTACGAATCTAGATTGAACTCGAAAGTGAGAATTCTAGACTGCATATACGATTGAGTAGAGAAAATTCCTCAACGTAGACATCGGGGAATGGATTCGCGGTTAGATAGACAAATGATAATTTCCTTGCTTGGTTATTATACAGGAATTAGGAATGCATTCTTGTTCATTCTAACTCTATATGCACATAGGTGTTAGGTTAGCTAAAATTGACGAGTAATAGATCGACATATTCTTATGAGCAATATTAACCATGTCAGCCAATAAATCAGATAAATTATTAGTCAATTCAATTTAAGAATACAATAACCCATGATTGTAGATCTTTTTCATCACATTGATAACATAAAACATTTCTCTTCTTTTGTTCATAGTTCACTATTTGTTATCCTTTATTTTAGATAGTTTAGATTAAAATACTTTTGCGTTATATTCTTGGTTAGATAATTTTGATAGTTTAATTTAGTTAATAGTTAATAAAGAAGTCCTCGTGGGTTTGACACTCTTTCTTATCACTTTATTATTTGACAACCGCGCATATTTTCATGTGCGTTTGGCCACAACTAGTTTTTGACATGATTGCTGGGAACTTAGAATTAGCTAATTTCTAGATTAGACATTTATTTTTAATCTATTCAAGTTTTTTATTTATTTTTAGTTTAGTTAGATTTTTTTATTTAGTTTAACATAGAATCTTGGAATGAAAATTATTCGAATGACGGTTACTCTTATTTTGATGATCCTTGTCCATATTGTGGGGGGACCCTACTAGTGGAAAAATTATCGTAATGTTCACGGAAGCGACTTGTGAACACAATATCAAACATTTGATTTGAATATTTATAACATGTGTGGTGGTCAAGATGGCCATTGGGATGGTTGTCCTAATTCTTTTTATCCTTCTCTGAGCCCTTGATATGATCTTTCTAATAGTTTTTGTGAGTTTGATAGGAGCAATGAAGTGCAGGATATGGAACATGAGCATATATTAGGGATATTTTGAGGCAACTAGTAGAGCAACAGGATAAACTAATATGGAAGAAGTGAATAAAGAGAGCTAGTTCCGGCAAAAATACAATTTTGAAAAAGTAGAGATTTTGAGTCATACGTCGCTAGTGGAACAAGCCGAAATATTAGAAATATACGAGGTCAACGGGAGAAAATTGCAAGTGGGATGAGACACTTAATAGAAGAAAGAGTTGAACTAAGACAAGAGATTGAACATGTTTGCACTGCTATTCACGACTTAGAAGCTCAATCGAGTGCAAAGGCTGATGCGTCTAACGCCCAACAAAACAGTTATGAGTTGTGTGAAGTTCAAAAAGAACTTATACGCCTAATTGAGGAGCTAATAATGGAGAGCCAGTCAATCGACCATATTATTGTTGATGATGCACAAAGTTAGACCGTCTTTGTCCTCATTCTAAACATTTTTCGATATTATGTTTGGATGATAACATGGAAATCGAGTCATATGAGCCATTGGAGGAGTCAACGGAAGAGGAACAAGGTGCTTACATTCTTGGATTTTTCGTGCTAGAGAGAAAAAATAACATTACTTATCTAAAGATCGAGAAGTGTAGAGTGAAAAATTTATTACTTGGCCTGGTTATGATTGTAGCCCGAACAAAAGAGCATAGCCACAGACTGAATGCCGCGCTAGGGGTATAATTCATAAGTTCAACGCCAATTTGAGGAGCTAAACGTGGAGAGCCAGTCAATCGATCATATTTTTGTTGATGATGCCCAGAGTTAGCCCGTCTTAGTCCTCATTCTAAACATTTTTTGATATTATGTTTGGATGATAACATGGAAATCGAGTAATATGAGCCATTGGAGGAGTCAACAGAAGAGGAACAAGGTGCTTACATTCTTGGATTTTTCGTGCCAGAGAGAAAAAATCACATTACTTATCTAAAGATCGAGAAATGTAGAGTGAAAATTTTGTTATTTGGCCTGGTTATGATTGTAGCCCGACAAAAAGAGCATAGCCACAGACTGGATGCCCCGCTAGGGATATAATTCATAAGTTCAAGGTGGAGGCAAAAAGTGGTTTAAGTCATGCCGCGACTTTAAATTAGGCGCTTGTTGGGGGGAATCCATCTTTAGTGCTTTCTTTTATTTTTGGTTTTTATATTATTTTAGTAGTATTTTTTTTTGTAGGATTATGAGAAGAGGAAGCAAAGCCATAGGAAGTGTCATGATCCAAAACCCACTATACGCCGTGATGGAGCCCAACGTCGCCGTTAGACTAGCCAACAATGAACTATCACATTAATTGTTAATTTTATTACTTTTGAAATCATAAATTTTATATGTAAGGAAATTTACGCATTTAAAATCATGGGTACATAAATAATCAGTAAGGCATAAAAATAAGAGGTGATAACCTAGTTTCACAAGTACATAAATATTTACTAAGGACTACAATAACAATACAACATCTATCTGCAATGTAAATTAGACAGAATAAAGTAAATAATAAGATGGAGACATTGTGGGATGCAATACGTATCCTAAATACAACTCACCATAAAGTATCCTCAGCAGCTACAACTAAGCGCCAAGATGACCACCAAATGAATTTGTCAAGACCTGCACATTTAATGCAGAAGTGTAACATGAGTACATAAATCAATGCGTACCCAGTAAGTATTTAGCCTAACCCCGGAGAAATAGTAACGGGTGGTTGATAACGACACTTAATAGTGGTCCAATAAACCAGTATGATAAATCATAAATAGATATAAAGAACAACAGTAATAATGAGGTAAAACGGTTCTAACATAATCCTCCAACATTTCTTTTGACGATATAAATATCTCAAATCTCTATCAAAAGGTCAGAAATATCAAATGTAATCTCAAACGAATAAGGAATACCATATGAATGCCAGGCCTCAAGAAAAGGAGAATCTCATAAATATCTGGACTGCTAGCGGTATCACGCACGATTGCGCCGAGATCATACATCTAGATCCATAGTGGTGTGCACATTGCCGAGGATCGATCGACACGAACAAAGAAGCATCTTTATATACCGCCGAGGCATTCGGCCCGATCCAAATGAAAGGAAGAAACTTATCGAATTATGAATCACGTTCGTACAACACAGGTACGGGAGCATAAAGTAAACATGACTTTTACAGTTTATCAAATATCTCCCCAGACAACTCAAGGCGATAAAATCGGTCTAAAATATTTCCAAATCAATTTCAATTATAAATTCACTTAATTAAGCAAGCAAAATGAGTTCAAATAATTCAAATATTACATGATAAAGTCCTAAGTCTACCCGAACATAAATATGCTTTTAGCTACGTATGGACTCTCGTCGGCTCGTGCGTATGTAGCCCCCACAAGTAGTAGCATATAAAATTTTTATACCTACGGGGTAGTTTCCCGCTCACAAAGTTAAATAGGAGACTTACCTCACTCCGAAGTTCAAATAACTGGCTCCAATGCCTCTCTAACTCCTCAATTCAAATCCAAATGATCTGAAACTAGTCAAACAACATACAAATCAATAAAAATATACTACAACACACGTAATTAATTCATTTATAACAGTTTTCAACTCCGCTCAAAAAGTCAACAAAGTCAACCCTCGGGCCCACGTGCCCGGATTCTAAAAATTCTTGAAGATAAACATTACCTATAACACCACGAACTCAAATATATAACTTATTCCTAATTCCATGTCCTATTTCGTGGTCAAAATTCAAAAATACCAAACTCTAGGTTTTCTACCAAAATCCCATAATTTTCATAGCTTTTCATGTTTTAAATCCACATATTATCCATGTATTTAACTTACAATGTGTAGAAATCTCTTACCTCAAGATTGATGAAGAAAATGGCTCTTCCAAATCGCTCAAAAATTTCCCAAGCAAGAGAGAAATGAGTTGAAAATGAGAAAATCCCGGCCTTGCAAGCTTATAATCTGCCCTGGCGCCCTTCTTCGCAAACGCGGCAAGTCCCTCACCTTCGCGAAGCACAACCAGCTTCTGCTCCCAAATATTTCTTTGTGATTGCGAAAACAGGCTCGCGAATACGATGCCTTACTAGGAATAACCATTCCGAATGCGACACCATCCCCACGAACGTGTAGGCTAGGACTCCCATGCCTAATTTCTCTTATGCGAACGTGAGTAGGACTTTGCAAACGCGGAGCACCTCGACCCAAATATTCACCGAACACGAATGTCTTATAGTGAACGCTTCGATCAAAATGCCTCTAGCTCCAATCCTTCTTCGCGAACGCAGAGGCAAACACATCTATCCCTCTGCGTTCACGAAGAACAAAACTAGCAACACAAATCATCCAAACTTTGTTCGAAACCATCTCGAAACACAGCTGAGGCCTCCCAGACCCCGTCCAATCACACCAACCAGTCCCAAGGCATGACACGGACATGTTCGAGGCCAGAAATCACACCAAAAAACATCCATATTACGAATCAACGATCAAAACCCTTCTTTCAACTTTCAAATTTTCAAACTTCATCGAACGCGTCCGAATTAAACTTGAACATTCTTGAATGACGCCAAACTTTACTTGCAAGTCACAAATTATGATACGAACCTATTCCACGGCTCAGAACCCAATACCAACATCCATAACATTAAGTCCACTTCAAACGAAACTTAAAAAGTTTAAAACCTTCAAAATGCATACTTTCCACAATAAGCATCGAAATGCTCCCGGAGCACCCGATACTCAACCCGAAAATACACCCAAGTCTGAAATCATCATACAAACATATTAGAACCTTCAAATCACAATTCCGATTGTTTACTCAAAAATCAAAACTTGGTCAACCCTTTCAACTTAAAGCTTCCGAATCGAGAATTTCCTTCAAAATCAACTTTGAACTTTCCAAAACTCTATTCTGACCACACACGCAAGTCATAAAACATGAAGTGCAGCTATGCAAGGCGTCAAACCAGCAAACGAAGAGATAGAGCTCAAAACAATCGATCGTGTCATTACATTCTCTCCCACTTAAACATACGTTTGTCCTTGAACGTGACAAGAACCGCTCCGGAGTTGCTCAAAATTGTTATTTAATACATCATGTACCTACCCGTGCCGCCACAACCCATGTGAGGACACTGGTGCGAGACAGACTTAAGATCCTTCCTGCTACCTTAACCCACAAACCTTAGAACCAAATTCCAACATCCAAAATTCTCTACGAGACTTGATTCTAACATAGAAACACTATATAAATCTCTACACGCAGAACAAAAACATGATCAAGCACCCATTATGATAACACACAATGCACTGCATAACTCACTTGCCCATAATAACCTCTTCCACGCACAACACTTGGAAATTCACTAACTCGATGCCCATAATATACCTCATAACACGTATAAGCCTTGATCCAACCCTAGAAATACTGCAAATGAAAGCGACATGTAGAAGCTCATAACCACCTACCAAATCAATAAATCCTGGAGTCTCTCCACTTGACAAGAAGCACTTCCTCATTTAGAACTAATTAAGGACATTTTCCACCTAGTATAAATTATATAAATCTTCTTGCACTAATATCAGGCCCGAAAACCTCATTTTACTTAGTACAAGCTACTCGACCGGCAAACCACATCAAAAATTATAACGACTCGGCCGGTCATTTTGAGAGTTATAGCCTCGATCCCTTATTTATTGCTTCCCTCGTGTCTTTTTCTGCTTATGTGTCTTGATGGGAGGTGTTGGTTGTTGTTTCAGAGTGTTTTGGAACACTTAGTCCCTAACGGAAGCTTAAGTTTTTGGATTTTGACCGTAGTCGAAACTGTGTGAAGATGACTCTCGAATGGAGTTCTGTCATTTCCGTTAGCTCCGTTGGTTGATTTTGGACTTAGGGGCGTGTCCAGATTGTGTTTTAGAGGTCTGTAGCTCATTTAGGCTTGAAATGGCGAAAGTCAAAATTTTGGAGATTTTGATGGGTAGTGGATGTCTTGATATCGGGGTCGGATTCTGATTTCAAAAAATAGAGTAGGTCCATAAGGTTGACTATGACTTTTGTGCAAAATTTAGGGTCAATCAGATGTGGTTTGATAGGTTTCGACATCAGTTATAGAAATTGGATGTTTCAAGTTCATTAAGTTTGAATCGGAGGGTGATTCATGTTTTTAGTGTTGTTTGATGTGATTCGAGGGCTAGAATAAGTTCATATGGTGTTTTAGGATTGTTTGGTATGTTTGGTTGAGGTCCGGAGGCCTCGGGTGTGTTTTGGATGCTTAACGAATGAAATTTTTGACTTAGGCAATTGTTGAGATTCTGGCCTTCTGGTGCTTCGTACATGCGGTGGGGAGACCGCATGTGCAGACTCGCATGTGCGGAGTGAGGGGCGCATGTGCGTTATTGGTCAAGGAGGTCAGGGAACGCAAATGCGAGAAAGGGAGCCGAATATGTGCATCCGCAGATGCGGAGGAAGGGTCGCATGAGCGAGTATGGGCGGCCTGGGCAGGGGTCGCAGATGCGGAAGCTTAACCACAGGAGCGAGCTCGCAGGTACGGTCCATTGCCCGCAGATTCAGTACCGGCCATTTAAGTCATTTTCGCACCATAGAATTCCTACAAGTGTGGTTAGAGGCTCGCAGAAGCGAGATTGCTGGGAAGAAAATAGGATTTCTAGGGTTTGATTCCCATTTCGATTTTTGGACTTTCAGAGCTCGGTGTGAGGCGATTTTTTGAGGTTTCTTCAAGAATATTGTTGGGATAAGTAATTCTAACTCGGATTGGACTATATTTCATGAATCTATTTCTGTTTTCATCATCTAATTAGGAATTTGAGTTGGAAGGTGATTTGAGGTCGGATCTGAGTAATTCTTGTATGGTTAGAATAGTGAGTGAATGGGTGTTCATATTTTGTGACTTTTACCCGATTCTGAGACGTGGGCCCATGGAGGATTTTTTGGACGATTTCCTAATTTCTTGCTTTATCTTAGATTTCATTGATTATATTAGTTTCTTATAGATATATTTATGGTATGTAATTGTGGTTTGCTAGATTTGGGCCATTCGAAGTCAGATAATCGAGGAAAGGGCGTTCTTACGGATTGGTTTGAGCTTGGTTCGGAGGTAAGTGACTTGCCTAACCTTTTGTGGGGGAAATCCCCTTAGGATTTGGTACTGGTTTTGATATATGAGCACCGTGTACGTGAGGTGACGAGCGCGTGCACGAGCTATTTGTTGCAAAACCTGATTTTTACTGATCAATTTCCTGTTTTCACTTTTATTGAGTATGCTAGCATGTGTAGTTATCCTGTTAGCCTAGAATAGATGTCTACGTGTCTTAATTACCTAACTGAACTATTTGCAGCATGCTTAGTGAATTCCTGCTTTTTTCTTGATTTGTACTTAATCTAAACTGTAGATTTTCTTGCTCTACCTATCATCTGTAATTGTTTGAGCTTTGTATTTACTTTGGGACTACGGGACGGTATCCCGGGAGATACCCCCTGCACATTTACTTTTGAGACTACGAGGCGGTACCTCGGGAGTTCTCTCTACACATTTACTTTTGAGACTACGAGACGGTTCTTCGGGAGTTTCCATGCATATTTACTTTTGGTACTACGAGACGGTATCTCGGGAGATCTCCTGTTATTTATTTGCACGTGTTGCACTGTTATCTCATTGTGTTATCCTTTGTTGAACCCCAGTCTCTTATTATACTATTTTATTCTCATGCTTTATTTATTATATACCAGTGGGCTTGACCTGACCTCATCACTACTCGACCGAGGTTAGGCTTGGCACTTACTGGGTACCAATTATGGTGTACTCATGCTACTCTTTTGCACATGTTTTGTGTGTAGATTCAGGTGCTCGTTATCAACCGCATTATCAGTGAGTCGAGACAACTTTGGAGACTTTAAGGTATATTTTCCGCGTCCCAGACCTTGGAGTCCCCTTCTATTCTTCCTCGTGTCAAACACTTTCTGTATTTTCTTTTATTAGACTATAGTATATAAAGATACTATTTCCTTTCTGTAGCTTATGACTCATGTTGTTCCGGGTTTTGGGAAAGTTGTGTAAATTAGTGTTTTGGTTATTTTACATAACGACCGACATTGTTATTGGTTATCCAGTATCTATTACAGTTAGATGTTAAGCTTTTCTTCCATTATTGGTATTTTTCTGTAAATTGTTAGGCGTACCTAGTCGTAGAAACTACGTGTCATCACGACGTGTTTCATAGGGATGTTTGGGTCGTGACAAAAATGACCTAAAAAGTCATACGACGACATCAATGTGTCAACAAGCCACAACTCGAATATAACCAACTCTGGAAAAACAAACTCGGGTAAGGAACTATCCAGCCTTCATAACGAATAAAACGGCCAAACAGATGCTATGAACCTAACTCAGAGATGAGAAACAAGGAAGACAAAATAAGTATAAGGAACTGTACTCAACATCTCACTATTGCGGCGTGCAACCCGATCCACACATGATACCGTTGCCGCGTGCAACCCGATCTAAACATGATACCAAATTGCAGTGTGCAACCAGATCCAACATCATGCCCGTGGTAGCGTGCCACCCGATCCACACATGACAATCAATAATTAAATGCCCATCAATCCATAATTCCCATACCTACAAAATGCCCGAATATCGACTACAAGCACACTATGTGCATAAGTACAACCTGGGGAGACAGATAGCGCCATGCGCTACAAAATCCAAGCACGACTAAGGTGCAATAAATGACTTGCATCTCGAGAGCTATCTTGCTCATATAACACCACAAGCTATAGGGGATCACAACACATATCCAAATAATCAAGATGCCTCACAACCCACATGGCACAATAGAGTATTACATAGAATAGCTGACGAAAGGAATAACATCCAATACCCGAAGACTCTTCCATAAGCAATGGTATGCTGACTGAACATATCCGACATGATATAGAGCACACATTCACATTAGACACACCAATGGACCTCAAGCTGATTCCGATCATTCTATACTAGGCTAATGACCTTTCAAGGATCCACAATGCCCCTATTCATGGCACACATGAGCAGCTGTCCAATCTGGAACAAACTCTCACAGTCCACAACCAAAGGAATAGAGCGCCTCTCAGGCATAAACTCTCATATTAGCGACAGTGCCAGAATCACCATACTTTGTTTTATTCTATAACAATCAAGTGACGAACACGCCACACTACGATCTTCCCGTGGGATATACTCCCACACCATCCGCACCAAGTAGCAAAATATGCACATCCATACCACCAACCATACTAATTTTGTAATGCAAATCAAGAATCTGCAAATCAATACACAATACCTCTTACATAGTGCACCGTTCTCAGGATACATTAAGATGGCGCCGACATACTATGAAAATATGAAATCTTCCCCTGCTCCTCGTAGCTCATGACATTCTTATCAACACTGAACCGCAACCTTGATCCTCAACTTCTAATTTCCATACCGCTCACTGCACCTATAATGTCGTTACGCGAGAGTACATGATTTTCATCATAGACCCTGAACAACCAGTAGAATAAACACTTCATCGGATAGAACCCTTACACTCCACTATTATGTCACGACCCGATTTGACCCTCCGAAAGGTGTCGTGACGGCACCTAGTCTGTACTACTAGTTAAGCCTAATATTATGAAATATGTAAAGAAAACAGAACATTTAAAAGATAAAATAGCATATTGTGAATAACAAAAAATAATGCCACTCGGCATACACAAAAATAGTTTCCCGAGACCGGGAATATCGCTAGGCCACAAGCTTCTATAATATATTGTGGCTCTATACAAAAGTTTGAAGATACATAAGAAGGCTCTAGACGAGGGAGTAGAAGGGGACTCTGAGGATTCTGCGGACACGGCCAGAAGTACCTTGAAGTATCCTAGAAATTAGCAACACGTACTATCCTCGAGGCTGATAGCTCGTAACTAGATCTGCACACGAAAAACATGTGCATGAAAGGGCATGAGTACACCACAATGGTACCCAGTAAGTGCCAAGCCTAACCTCGGTTAAGTTGTGACGAGGTCAAGTCAAGGCCCAACCGGAGTAAATATAATCAAATTAAACAGTAAAAGATATAAGTAATTTTTTGGTAAAATAGTTAAAGAAATTCCCAATGTTTAACAGGTAAAGGAGCCCTCGACTCGAAATAAGGTAAAACACAGTAGGAAAAACTCCCGGGATACCGTCCCGTAGTTCCAAATGATTATGCAGTACAGAAGGATCTCCCGGAATACGTTCGTTGTCCCAAAAGTAAATATGTAGTGCAGGGGATCTCCCGGAATACGTCCATAGTCACAAAATAAATATGCAATACATGGGGATCTCCCGAAATACGTCCATAGTCCCAATTTAAATATGGAATATAGGGGGATCTCCCGGAATACGCTTGTAGTCCCAATTTAAATATGCAACGCAAGATAAAATGACAGGTATGACGTCGAGTTATACAGTTTAGACTAAATACATATAGGGAAATAGAGACTTAACTAAGCATGGCGCATAGAAGGTCAAATAGGTAATTAAACACATAATCATGCTTCCCTAATCTAAGATAAACAATTAAATATATTAGTGCAATTTAATAAAGGGAAAACAGTTTATGACTTAGAAAAGGGAAAACGGGATTTTTGCAATTATAGCCCATGTACGTACTCGTCACCTTACGTACACGACGCTCACACATCAATTAATATCAATAATCCTAAGGGGGAGTTCCCAAACACAAGGTTAGGCAGGCCACTTACCTCAACCGCTCAACTAAACTCGATATCACATTCTTGCCACGAGTATCCAACTCCAAATGGCTCGAATCTATTCAAATAAATTGCATAATGTAAATATAAGTACAAGTAACTCATTTAATTGATTAATTCGAAGCTAAAGCGCGAAATTAGGAAAAATGCCCAAAATGTCTCCCCGGGCCCACTACTCGGAATCGGGTACCCATTCACTCACGAGCTCATTTTTCCAACAATTATCCTATTCCGACGCCTAAAACTCGATCAAAACCCAAAAATTCAGTTGGGGAACTTTTCCCTCAAATTCCTACTTTTTCACTCTAGTCCCTTGATTAAATGAGGAAAATTTCTAAATATTAATGAAATGTACACGAATTAGAGTCAAAGATTGTTACCCACTGATCTCCTCTCCAAAATCTTTGCAAAATCACCTTCCCCGAACTCTAAATTGATTTTTGAGTTATGAACAAAAAGCCCTCGATTCTGCCCTCTTGAACCCAGCAATCTCCGCACCTGCGGAAAATCCATCGCAGGTGCGAAGTCCATTTATTGGGCTGGGTCCGCACCTGCGACTCATGGACCGGTTTTGCGTTTCCGCTTCTGTGGAAGAATAGCTGCACCTGTGAGGCCAGCTGGACAAGCCCAGTTCCGCATCTACGATCTCTCCAAGTGCACCTGCGAGTCCACATCTGTGGCCTGTCCTCCGCAGTGCGAAACACCAGGACCAGCAGTGGACTAGCTTTTCCTAAGTCCAAATTTCCTTCCGTTAAGCATCCGGAACACACCCGAGGGCCCCGAGACCTCAACCAAACCTACCAAAAAATCCTATAACATCATACAAAGTCGAGCCTTTAAACAACCTCGAGCAACACCAAAAACAAGAACTTAGCACGGGTTCAAGCTTTAGAATGTAGAATTTCCCAAATTCTACAAACAACGTCAAACTACATCAAATTTAGTCCAAACGAACTCAAACTTTACACGCAGGTCGCAAATGATATTATGAACCTGTAGCCACTTTCAGAATTTTATTCCGAGCTCGATATCAAAATTTCCACTATCGACTGAAATCACCGAAAATCTAACTTTTGCCAATTCAAGCCTAAATCTATTACCGACCTCCATAGCATATTCTGGACGCGACCCTAACCCCACAATCACTAACGGAGCAAACAGAGTCGATGAAAATTCCATTCCGGACCCATCTTCACACAGTTCAGACTACGGTCCAAATTCTAAGGCTTAAACTCACAACTAGGGACTAAGTGTCCCAAGACTCTTCAAATTCCATAACCAATCACTCCGGCAAGTCCCAATAGCAGAAAAAATGTGGGAAAGTAGTTATTAGGGGACCGGGGCTCTAACTCTCAAAACGACCGGCCGGGTTGTTACATTCTCCCCCTCTTAAAACAATCGTTCGTCCTCGAACGAGTAATAAGACATACCTGAAGCTGTGAAAAGATGAGGGTACTAGCTTCGCATATCCTGCTCGGTCTCCCAAGTCGCCTCCTCGACAGGCTGACCCCTCCACTGGACCTTCACTGAAGCAATATTCTTGTACTTAAGCTTCCGGACCTGCCTTTCCAAAATGGCTACGGGCTCCTCAACATAAGATAGATCCTTGTCCAACTGAACTGAGCTAAAATCCAATACATGAGTTGGATCACCGTGATACTTCCGGAGCATAGACACGTGGAATACTTGATGAACTCCTTCTAGGTTGGGAGGCAAGGCAAGCTCATAAGCAACCTCCCCAACGCGCCGCAATATATCAAAAGGACCAATGAACCTCCGGCTATGCTTGCCCTTCTTCCCGAATCTCATGACGCCCTTCATATGCGATACCCGAAGCAAGACCCGCTCTCCATCCATAAATGCCAAATCGGGAACCTTTCGGTCCGCATAACTCTTCTGTCTGGACCTGGTTGTGCAAAGTCTATCCTGAATCACCTTCACCTTATCCAGGGCATCCTGGACTAAATCTGTACCCAACAATCAGTCCTCACCCGACTCAAACCATCCCAGTAGGGACCGATACCAACTACCATACAAATCCTCATACAGTGCCATCTGAATGTTGGACTGGTAAATGTTGTTGTAAGCAAACTCTGCAAGTGGCAAGTATTGGTCACCCCATGACTATCCGAACTTCATTACACAGGTGCTGAGCATATCCTCAAGAATCTGAATCATGCGCTCATACTGCCCGTCCGTCTGAGGGTGAAAGACTATGCTCAGCTCCACTCTAGTACCCAACTCCTGCTGTACGGCTCTCCAGAACCGTGATATGAACTGAGTACCTCTGTCTGAAATGATAGATACTGGAATACCATGAAGGTGAACAATCTCCCTAATATATAAATCTCAACCAACCTCTATGATGAATAAATGGTCAACACTGTAATAAAATGAGTTGTTTTGGTCAGCCGATCCACGATCACCCAAATAGCACCGAACTTTCTCTAAGTCCGTGGAAGTCTAACTACAAAGTCCATGGTGATCTTCTCCCATTTCCACTCGGGGATCTCTAACCTCTGAAGTAAACCACCCAGCCTCTGGTGCTCCTATTTGACCTGCTGACAGTTGAGACACTTGGCCACAAACCCCACTATATCTTTATTCATCCTTCTCAACCAATAGTGTTGCCTCAAGTCCTGGTACATCTTCGCGGCACCCGGGTGAACGGAGTACCGAGAGCTATGGGAATCCTCAAGAATCATCTCCCGAAGTCCATCTACATTGGGGAGAAAGATCCGACCCTGCATCCTCATCACACCGTCATCACCAACAGTCACATCCCTAGCATCACCTCACCGGACCCTTTCCTGAAGAACCAGAAGGTGGGGGTCATCATATTGATGCTCTCTGATGCGATCATAAAGAGAAGACCGAGAAACCACACAAGCTAATACCCAGCTAGGCTATGAAATATCCAATCTCACGAACTGAGTGGCTAAGGACTAAACTAGGAGCCTCTCAGCTGCTGAAAGATATGCCAAACTCCCCAAACTCTCCGCCTGGCGAATCAAGGTGTCAGCCACTACATTGGCCTTCCCCGGGTGGTATAATATAGTGATATCATAGTCTTTCAGTAGCTCCAACCACCTCCGCCGACATAAATTAAGGTCCTTCTGCCTGAACAAGTGTTGCAAACTCTGGTAATCAGTGTAGATCTCACAAAGAACATCGTACAAATAATGACGCCAGATCTTCAGGGCGTGAACAATAGCTGCTAACTCGAGATCATCAACCGGATAATTATTCTCATGCACCTTAAACGATCTAGACGCGTAGGAAATCACCCTACCATCCTGCTTCAATACCGCTCCAAGGTCAATTCTCGATGCATCACAACAGACAGTGTAGGACCCTGAACCTGTAGGCAATACTAATACTAGGGCTGTAGTCAAAGTTGTCTTGAGCTTCTGAAAGCTCTCCTCACACTCCTCGGTCCACCTGAACGGAGCACCCTTCTGGGTTAGTTTGGTTATAGGTGCTGCAATAGATGAAAATCCATCTACAAAGAGATGGTAGTACCACGCCAAACCAAGGAAAATGCGGATCTCTGTAGTTGATGACGGTCTAGGCCAACTCTGCACCGCCTCCACTTTCTTCGGATATACCTTGACACTATGTGGCCCGAGAACGCCACTGAATCAAGCAAGAATTCACTCTTAGAAAATTTTGCATACAATCTCTTCTCCCTCAAAGTCTGAAGCACGGTCCTCAAGTGATGCTCATGATCCTCCCGAGACCAGGAATATACCAAGATGTTGTCAATAAACACAATGACGAAGGAATAAAGACAAGGACGGAACACACTGTGCATCAAATACATAAAGGTTGCTGGGGCATTGGTCAACCCAAATGACATGACAAGAAACTCATAGTGATCATATCTGGTCCCGAAGGAAGTCTTCGGGATGTCCGGCTCCCGAATCTTCAGCTGATGATAGCTAGAACACAAGTAAAACCTAGAAAATACCCTGGAACCTTGTAACTGATCACATAAATCATCGATGCGAGGCAAAGAATACTTGTTCTTCACTGTAACCTTGTTCAACTGCCGATAATCAATACACATACGCATGGAACCATCATTTTTCTTCACAAATAAGACTGGAGCACCCCAAGGTGATAAACTGGGCCTGATGAAACCCTTATTAAGCAACTCTCGCAACTGTTCCTTCAACTCCTTCAACTCAGGAGGATCTATACAGTAAGGAGGAATAGAAATGGGTTGAGTGCCCGGTAACAAATGAATGCTGAAATCAATGTCTCTATCGAGCGGCATACATAGAAGATCAGCTGGAAATAAATCAGGGAAGTCCCTCACTACTAGGACCAACTAAACTGTAGGGGTATCAACAATGACATCTCTCACATAGGACAAATATGCATCACACCCCTTCTCAACCATCCGCTGAGCCTTAAGAAATAAAATGACCCTGCAAGGAGTATACTCTAAGGTACCTCTCCACTCTAATCTCGGTAAGCCTGGCATATCCAGCGTCATGGTCTTAGCGTCACAATCAAGAATAGCATAATGGGGCGACAACCAGTCCATGCCCAAGATAACATCGAAATCTACCATACTGATTAATAAAAAGTAAGCCCTGTTCTCGAAACCACTAAGAACAATCAAACACGACCGATATACGCGATCCACAACTAGAGAATCTCCCACAAGAGTAGATACATAAACAGGGGAACTCAAAAAATCCCAAGATATCCCCAAATACGGAGAAAAATAAGAAGATACATATGAATACGTAGAGCCTGAGTCAAATAATACTGATGCATCCCTATGGCAGACAAGTACAATACCTGTGATGATTGAATCTGAAGCGAAGGCCTTTGAACGGGCTGGAAGGGAATAGTACCTGGCCTGGCCTCCCCTTCTAGGTCGACCTCTACCTCCCCGACCTCCGTCTCGAATTGCCTGAGGAGATGGAGTGGCAGCATGTGCTGGAAGAATGGCCGGAGGACCCGGTGGAGCACGCGGAGGCCGATAAGTCTGTGGAGGTGCACCCCTCCTGGCTTTGGGGCAATCTCTAATCATGTGACGAGTGTCACCATACTCAAAACAACCCCTTGGAGGATGCGGCGGCTGAGATTGACTCGGACCTGGCCTGCTGGACTAGCCGGTATTAGAACCTCGAGCAGGAGGCATACTGGATACTGGTGGTGCATAATAGGGCTCCTGAGGTCTAGGAGGAGCTGGAACGCGGCCCAAAATGCTGGAAGAGCTGAATGAACAAGGCGACTCACAAAACCCCTACTATAGCATGTTGTTGGGGCATGAGCTCCTGAATAATGACCAGTCTCTCGAGACCTCTTGGCCTCTCTCTCCTCTCTGTCCTGAGCAAACATGCCCTCCACTCTCCTGGCAATGCTCACTGCCTACTGATATGTGATGTCCATCTCCAACTCTCTGGCCATACTAGTCCGAATAATGGAATGGAGTCCCTCAATGAAGCGACGAACCCTCTCTCTGACTGTAGCAACCAAAGCCGGTGCATGCCGAGCTAACTCACTAAATGGACTGCATACTACGACACAGTCATAGCACCCTAATGCAGCTGATCAAACTCTGCGCGCCTAGCATCCCTGAGGCTCTGAGGGACATACTCACGTAGAAACATCTATGAAAACTGAGTCCAAGTGAGTGAGGCTGCCTCGTCCGGACTACTCAGCTCATAGGCACGCCACCACTGATATGCCGCTCCCCTCAGCTGGAAAGCGTTGAAAGAAACTCCACTCGTCTCCACAATTCCCATAGTGCGGAGAATACGATGAAACTCCTCAAGAAAACCTAGAGCATCATCTGAAGCTAGTCCACTGAAAGTAGATGGGTGGTACTTCTTGTACCTCTCGAGTTTGAACTGCCCAGCCTCCGAAGAAGCTACCCTGGTCTCATGCTAAACCGGATCCACTGGGGGCATAGGAATATACTGTGGGGCCTGATCAACTTGGGCCCTTTGCTGAGGAGTGCGGGCTGCGGGAGTCGGTGCCCCTCCTCTGGTCTGAGATGTAGTGGGAGCTATCGAAAGTAGTCTAGCCTGAGCTAGAGTGCTGAACATGCTCATGAACTGAGCTAAAGTCTCCTGGAGGTGCTCTGCCCTCCAACTGGATTTGCTGGGGGCTCCTCCGACGCAGCTCTCGCAGGTGCTCGGTCTGCACCGCGTGGCAGCTATCTTCGGGTGCCTGATCGTCGGTCCTCCCAGTACGGGTCCTCACCATCTGTGAGAAAGAATAGAATAGAATTTTAAAATTTTGATGTCAATAACTCGCACGACAATCAAATAAATATGATTATTCTTAACAGTTACGTAGCCTCTAGAAGATAAGTACGAACGTCTCTGCACCGATCCGCGAGACTCTAATAAACCGACTTTTGACTCGCGACTCCTTGAACCTAGTGCTCTGATACCAACTTGTCACGACCCGATTTGACACTCCAAAAAGTATCGTGACGATACCTAGTATGTACGACTAGGTAAGCCTAATATTAAGAAATATGTAAAGAAAACACAACATTTAAAAGATAAAGCAGCATATTGTGAATAACCAAAAATAATTCCACTCAGCATACACAAAAATAGTTTCTCGAGACCCGGAGTATCGCTAAGTCACAAGCTTTTATAATATATTGTGGCTCTATACAAAAGTCTGAAGATACATAAGAACACTTTAGACGAGGAAGTAGAAGTGGACTCTGAGGATTCTGTGGACGCGAGCAGAAGTACCTTGAAGTATCCTAGAAATCAGCAACACGTACTATCCTCGAGGCTGATAGCTCGTACCTGGATCTGGACATGAAAAACATGTGTAGGAAAGGGAATGAGTACACCACAATGGTACCCAATAAGTTCCAAGGCTAACCTCGGTCAAGTAGTGACCAGGTCAAGTCAAGGCCCTACCGGAGTAAATATAATCAAATCAAACAGTAAAAGATATAAGTAAATTTGCGGTAAAACAGTTAAAGAAATTCTCAATGTTTAACAATTAAAGGAACCCTCAGCTCTGAACAAGGTAAAACATAGTAGGAAAAATTCCTGGGATACCGTCCCGTAGTTCCAAATGATTATGCAGTACAGGGGATCTCACGGAATACGTTCATAGTCCCAAAAGTAAATATGTAGTGGATCTCCTGGAATAAGTCTGTAGTCCCAAAATAAATATGCTATACATGGGGATCTCACGGAATACGTTCATAGTCCCAATTTAAATATGCAATACAGGAGGATCTCCCGGAATACGTCTGTAGTCCCAATTTAAACATGCAACGCAAGATAAAATAACAGGTATGACGTCGAGTTATACAGATTAGACTAAATATATATAGGGAAAATAGGGACTTAACTAAGCATCGCGCATAGATTGCCAAATAGGTAATTAAACACGTAAGCATGCTTCCCTAATCTAACCTAAACAATTAAACATATTAGTGCAATTTAATAAAGGGAAAACAATTTATGACTTAAAAAAGGGAAAATGATATTTTTGCAATAATAGACCATGTACGTACTCGTCACCTTATGTACATGCGCCCACACATCAATTATTATCGAACATCCCAAAGGGGAGTTTCCCAACACAAGGTTAGGCAAGCCACTTACCTCAACCGCTCAACTCAACTCGATATCACGTTCTTGCCACGAGTATCCGACTCCAAATGGCCTGAATCTATTCAAATAAATTGCATAATGTAAATATAACTACAAGTAACTCACTTAATTGATTAATAGAAGCTAAAGCGCGAAATTAGGAAAAATGCCCAAAATGTCTCCCCGGGCCCACGACTCGGAATCGGGTAAAGTTACCAATCTAGAACACCCATTCACTCACGAGTTCATTTGTACAACAATTATCCCATTCTGACGCCTAAAACTTTATCAAAACCCAAAAAATCAATTGGGGAACTTTTCCCCCAAATTCTGACTTTTTCACTCTATTCCCTTGGTTAAATGAGGAAAATTGCTATAGATTAATGAAATATACACGAATTAGAGTCAAGAATTGTTACCCACTGATCTCCTCTCCAAAATCCTTGCAAAATCGCCTTTCCCCGAGCTCTAAATTGCTTTTTGAGTTATGAACAAAAAGCCCTCGATTCTTCCCTCTTGAACCCAGCGATCTCCGCACCTGCGAACCTAGGACCGTACCTACGGACAATCCATCGCAGGTGCGAAGTCCACTTATTGGGCTGGGTCCGCACCTGTGATCATTGGGCCGCTTTTACGGAAGAATAGCCAAACCTGCGATCCCAGCTTGACAAGCCCAGTTCCGCATCTGCGATCTCTCCAAGCGCACTTGTGAGTCCGCACCTGCGGCTCTCCTCCGCAGGTGCAAAACACCAGAACCAGCAGTGCACCAGATTTTCCTAAGTCCAAATTTCCTTCCGTTAAGCATCTGAAACACACCCGAGGGTCACGGGACCAAAACCAAATCTACCAACCAATCCTATAACACCATATGAACTAAGTCGAGCCTTTAAACCACCTCAATCAAAACCAAAAACATGAAATTAGCACGGATTCAAGCCTAAGAACTTAGAATTTTCCAAATTCTACAAACGACGCCGAACCACATCAAATCTAGTTCAAATGACCTCAAATTTTACACGCAGGTCAAAAATGACATTACGAACCTATAGCCACTTTTGGAATTCCATTCCGAGCTCGATATCAAAATTTTCACTATCGGCCGAAATTGCCGAAAATCTGACTTCTACCAATTCAAGCCTAAATCTATTACCAACCTTCATAGCACATTTCAGACGTGCCCCTAACCCCACAATCACTCAACTGGGCTAAAGGAGTCGACAAAAATTCCATTCTAGATCCATCTTCACACAGTTCCGACTACGGTCCAAATTCTAAGGCTTAAACTCACAACTAGGGACTAAGTGTCCCAAGACTCTCCGAATTCCATACCCAATCACACTGGCAAGTCCCAATAGTAGAAACAAATGTAGGGAAATAAGTTATTAGGGGATCGGGGATCAGGGCTCTAACTCTCAAAATGACCTGCCGGGTCGTTACATTATTTTAGAAGAATAATTTCAACACGCAACCGAATTCCCATAATCGCAGAAAATACAGACCTCAAGTCGTTGTCTAAATTTCCATAAGTCTTCTGAGATCCATTTACACATAACAAGGCCATCAGAATCAAACACCTCCAATCAGTAAAATTGCAGTGGCTGTCAAGCCCGCACGTACATCCACAAATCACTTGTATAGCTTAACACACCGAAGGGACTGATCATTTTCACAACCATGCTGACTCAAACCATTATGAATTGACTCGACTTCTTCCAATTTACTCTTGACTTGCCTTTGAAATAATAGTTCTATTCAAACACATAACGGACCTCAAACAACACTTATCCCGAGTGATCCCAAATCATGAGACCACATCGCCTCAACACCCATCAGCCATCTCATACCCTTCTCATGCACCTAATAGTATCTCCAACTGGTACACCCGTTCTAAAAGTTATTCCACGAATCTGAAGTTCTTTCCTTCCATCTATCTAACATCGTACCGCAAACTCCCATTACTAACATAGAAAAACTCCTAGTGCCTTTCATAATCCACTTTAGAAACTCAATCCTTAACCACACAACGAACCTAAAATCCTTAAACACTGCACTTTAATTCTTGAACTCACTAGAACCATTGTTGAGAGTCATCCACTCTGACCTGATCCCGAATATCACCAAACCCTATCACTCTGTTATAACATGATCCTAAAGAAGCAACCGGATGCATAATTCTCCTTGTACATCACATCCACAAGAAGAATAAACCCCTAAGTCAGCCAAAAACATGCACATGAATCGATAAGGCGAACTGTAGCACACATTCCTCAAGTCTTTTAACCGAATTACCAGTGATGTTTTCTTTTCTTAGTCATAACTAATCCATCAATGCACTGATAACCATAATTCTCACAGGCATACAATCACGTTACCCAATCATAGACGGTGGGCTCCCCCACTTAGCTTTAAGCTACAAACACATAAATCTAGAACCCATAATGACTCCTCCTTCTCAACTACCATGATCTCGCACTGTTAACCAGACAAACTTCTAGTTATCTATTATTAAACTTCTCATAAACATTCCGAATTATTAGCCAAAATCTCACATTCGACCTCTTGACAGCCGTACCATCTTGTTCAAGCGGTCCAAACTCACATCGCAGTACATACCTCCCACTAGGTAGAAAGTATAACTTTTCGTAGGAACATAATTAAAATCATGCAACCGCTAACCTCTTCACAGGAGATAGCCCACCTGTGAAATTCCATATCGATGTCTTCCAATGACGTTGCCCTGGGTACAACTACCATGAAATCAGAAAAATGCTCCTGAGCCCATGCTCGTCCATCGGTTGTAAGAGACTGTTCATTCCCCATAACCATCAACTGCAGGTCCAACTACACATTCCAAAACTTGCAGTCATGTTGCATCCCAAAATGATAATCAAGCTTTTACACCCATCTTCATTCCAAGCAGACTCCTTTCCGTCATATTCAAACTCTATCAGTACAGTAGGAACCATCCCAATAGACTTAGTCATTGTCCACCACGATCCTCAAATTGCTCTAAACTTTCTCAAATCACATGGCTATCCTACCACATAATCCATACGCTACTTTGTTACTCCCACTTCGATTATACCATCTCCTTAAGAAACTACTCGGCCTCTATTGTTCATACTTGACCTGCTAGCAATTCAACCACCGCGGGAATCCTCCCACCATGTCCTTCCTCCTCCTCTACTGCCAAAATGCTGCCTCCAATCTAATCAATCTTTGCCGCACCCAAACGGATAAAATGCCACCAACTCTAAGCCTCCATATAGATCATCTCTCTCCAGCCATAACCATTAGAAACACCGATTCGACCTTGAAGCCTCCATACACCGCCATCTCTAGTAACCGCTGCTTAGGCACCATTCCACAACATCCTACCCTGAAGACAAATCAAAGGAGATAATAACAATAATGAGCCTTAATGTATTCCAACAAGGACGACGACACCACATCAAAAATGAGAATGACATCAAGTTTGAAAATATCAAGCCTCGCTTCCCGTCAACCAAGGCTTGATCGTCCATAGTCCCGTTGCCTTACCTCCGCGAGAATTAAATGTCGAACCTCTAAACCATGAACTGATAAATCCTCTTTTCGAGTCATTCACTACCGCGAGATGTAAATAAGCACCCTACCATTTACACCAACAATATGTAAAAACAACACATGAACATCATAATATACTGTGCATAGGCGCAAAACCATAGGCGACACTAACATTATACTGAAATGAGAACACCCATTCACAAGGCGACGATAATAGCCCGCCCGAACATGCAGGGAGAAACATCCTGCACCATATATGTAATAGCACTATAACTTTTCGACGCACAATTGATAACAAGCTCTCAACATCGTATAGAAGTGAGTAGGAAGGAAATTAAGGCATAAGCTCCAATGGAATCAAAATCGCACGACGGGGAATCAAGAAGGGAAGTGCTCTTAATAGCCCTGTAGCCTCTCGCAGATTAGCATAGATGTCTCTATATCGATCCGCAAGACACTAATAGACTTGATCATGACTCGTGAGAGCTAATTGAACCTAGAGCTCTGATACCAAGCTATCACAACCCAAAACCCATTATAGGCCGTGATGGCGCCCAATGTCGCCGTTAGGCAAGCCAACGGTGAATTATCACGTTAATTGTTCATTTTATTTCTTTCAAAATCATATATTTTATTAAGTAAAGAAATTTAAGCATTTAAAATCACAAGTAAGTACATAATTAGTAAGGCATAAGAATAAGAGGTGATAATAAAATGCAAATACATAAACATCAACTAGAATATCCCAAAATCCGGTGTCATAAGTGCTTGCGAATTTACTAAGGAGTACAAAGTTTATTTGGAATGTAAACTAGACAGAATAAAGTAAATAATACGATGTGTATTATGTGGGTTGTGATACGTAACCTGGAATGCAACTCACCATAAAGTCTCCTCATCAGCTATGTCTACACGCCAAGATGATCACCAAATGAACCTTCAGATCTTGGACATTTAGTGCAGAAGTGTAGCATGAGAACGTAAATCAACGCGTTCCCAGTACGTATCTAGTCGAACCCCGGAGAAGTAATGATAAAAGGTCGACATTGACACTTACTAGTGGTCCAATATATCAGTATGCTAAATCATTATCCTCAAAAATTTCTTTTGAGGATATAAATCTCTCAAATCTCCAATGTTATCTCAAATAGGTCAGAAATATCAAACGAATAGGCAATACCATATAAATTTCAAGCCTCAATAAAAGGGGAATCTCGTGAATATCTGGACTACTAACGATATCACGCACGATTATGTTGAGGTCGTACGACCCAATCTAGAGTGGTGTGTACACCGCCGAGGGTCGACTGGTGCGAGCCAGAGATGCATCTCAATATACCGCAAAGGTGTTTGGCCCGATTCACATCAAAGGAAGAAACTTATCGAATTACGAGTCACGTGCGTACAACACAAGTACATGAGCATAAAGCAAATATGACTTTTACCGTTTATCAAATATCACGCGAGACAACTCAAAGTGGTAAAGTTCGGCCTAATATATTCCCAAATCAATTTCAATTATAAATTCACTTAATTAATCTAGCAATATGAGTTCAAAAAATTCAAATATTACATGATAAAGTCCTAAGTCTACCCGGACATAAACATGCTTTTAGCTACATACGGACCCTCGTCACCTCGTGCATATCGTAGCAACCATAAATAGTAGCGCATAACAATTTTAGTACCTATGGGGTAGTTTCCCCATCACAAAGTTAGATAGGAGACTTACCTTGTTCCGAAGTTACAATAACCGGGTCAAATGCCTCTCTTGCTCCTCAATTCGAAGCGAAACAATCCGAAACTAGTCACACACATGAAAAAATATACTCCAACACTCATAATTAATTAATTTTTAACAATTTTCAACTCCGCTCGAAAAGTCAACAAAGTCAACCCTCAGGCCCACGTGCCCGAATTCCGAAAATTCTTGAAGATAATCATTAACCATAATGCCACGAACTCAAATATATAATTTATTTCTTATCCTATATCAAATTTCGTGATCAAAATCCTAAAATACCAAACTCTAGGTTTTCTACCAAAACCCCACAATTTCCATAACTTTTCATGTTTTAAATCAACATATAATCCATGTATTTAACTCACAATGTGTAGAAATCCATTACCTCAAGATTTATGTGAAAATAGCTTCTCCATGTCACCCAAGCAAGAGAGAAATGAGGTGAAAATGAGAAAATCCCAACCTTGGAAGCTTATAATCTTCCCAGGTAACCTTCGTCGCAAACGTGACAAGTTCCTCGCTTTTGCGAAGCACAACAAGCTTCTGCTCCTGAATCCTTCTTCTTGATTGCGAAGAAAAGCTCGCGAACGCAATGCCTCACCAGGCCTGACCATCGGGAACGCGACACCATCCTCGTGAATGAAGAAGCTAAGATTACCAGGCCCAATTTCTCTTACACGAACGCGACCAGGACATCGCGAACGCGGAGCACCACTACCCAAACCTTAACGCGACTACCTCATCGCGGACTCGTTGAACAAAAGGCCTCCAGCTCAAATCCTTCTTTGCCAACGCGTCTAGCGCCTGGGCTTCGTGAAGAACATAAAGCAGCACCAGCAAAGCAGCAACAACAAATCATCCAAACTTGGTATGAAACCATCCCGAAACACACACTAGGGCCCCAGAACCCCATCTAATCACACCAACCAGTCCCAAGACATGACATGAACTTGCTGGAGGCCTTAAATCACACCAAGAAACATCCAAACTTTGAATTGACGATCAAAACCTTTCTTTCAACTTTCGAACTTCGCCAAACGCATCCGAATTAAACTTGACCATTCCATAATGACGCCAAACTTTACGTGCAAGTCACAAATTATGATACAAATCAATTCCAAGGCTCGAAATCTCGAACGCCCATCGATAACACTAAAGTTCACTTCAAATAAAACTTAGGAATTTCTAAAACCTTCAAAAAGCCAAATTTGTACAATAAGCGCCGAAATGCCCCCGGATCACCCCATACTCAACTCGAACATAGGCCCAAGTCCAAAAATCATCATACGAATCTATTGGGACCTTTAAATCCTGAATCCAATGTTGTTTACTCAAAATCCAAACCTTGATCAACTCTTCCAACTTTAAGATTTCAAATTAAAAATATTCCTTCCAAATCAACTATGAACTTCGTGAAACTCCATTCCGACCACACGTACAAGTCATAAAATATGAACTGGAGCTACTCAAGGACCATCCTTGGAAGAAGTCTGAGTATCTCGTGAGTTGCTATTGCTTCGGCCTTAGACTTCTAGGGAATTTTTCTTACCCTCTTGATTTTATTTATGATGTGCATTAAGGACACTGCAATCTTTTAAGCGTGGAGTGGGAGAACTCTTTTGGATAATTAGCTTTTTATTATTTTAGCTTCTTATTTTTATTTTTGTAGTGTAGTATTATGGTAGTAGTTTTAGTAGCTTACTTTTTTTTAAATGTGAAAAAATAGAAAATCAATTTTTTGTTAGAAAAATTGGACTTTTTCCGACGATGGATTTCCTAGAGAGTTTTCTTAAGGGATTAAAGTCTAACCAAAAATACAAAATAAAAAGACAATTCAAAAAATAGAAAAAACCAAAAACATGTCTTTTAGTTTTTCTTAGGTAGTAATAATTCCCTGTGGTTTTTCTTTGTGCCTCACTTTTATTCCATAGGATGTAGCTTGAACCGGGTAGTAGTTTTTTATTTTTTTTAGAGTCGATTAGGATGTAGGAAATAAAAGAGGAAGAATGATGAATCTAGGCGCCTTTGACTTGTTTAATAGTAGCATATTTAGGATTTGGCATGTGTCGAATATTCCCTATGTGTTGTTATTCATGATTCCGTGTTTAATTAGATTGCATGTCTTGTGACGCCTTTGTCTCACTTTCTTAACTTATATTTACTTTTTTCTTAATGCTTAATATATCGTGACTTTGTGAATATTTGCATTCGTTGAAAGTCGAAATGAGACCATTCTTATTGTTTCATGTGTGACGTCAGATTTTTTGTATAGTCCATGTCATTTTACTTGAGTCTACAACTTGTCCGGCATGTGAGTTGAAGCAAAATTTTAGGTGATGCTCGGTTTGAAAAATAATTTTAGGTTTTTTTTCATCTTTTTGAGCTTAATGCTTATCACAAATAAAATTGTCCTCAAACCCTCTTGATCATATAGACTTTAATTTTGTACCCACATTATAAGCCTATACAATTTTGTTCTTAATGGACATTATTTTGATTTTTTTAACACTTATAGCACTTTAATTATGAAATGAGCGGTAAATGAAGTAAGGAGGGAGTTTGGGTGACTCGAGTGGAACCAACAAAAGGAAGAAAGGTGTGCTTATTTTGTAAAAGAATACACCACTGATAAAATTGTAGAAGAAGAGAAAATTGTTAATAAAAAAGAACAAAACAATCTGTAGATAATTAAATTGATTGATGTCTTGTCTTGCTAGTGGGTTTAAATTAAAGTAGTGCTTAGAGAAAGAAAAATTATTGGGCTGATCTTGTTTGTGAAATTGAAGTTGGTGTTGAAGAATTTGCGATTAAAGTAATTTTGTGATTTGTTAAAGTGCTTAGGAGGGTGACTCACTATTCCTAAAATATATCCTACCTGTCCCTTAACCCACATTACAACCATAAAAAGTCCTAATTGATTTTAGATCGAGCGATCCTACATTAATAGAGATTTACATTAAAGGTAAGCATCGGTACCTTTTGCATGCATGTACTTTTATGTGAGAGTGGGCGATATTTTTTTATATATATATGAGTCTTTAAACCATATTTGATCATGATATTCGAATGTGTGAATTATTTTTATTATCCTTGATTTTTTTGTGAGGCCACATGATTTTTCGAGGGATAGGAAACGTTATTAGACTTCTCTATGATGTTTAGTGTTCAAACCATGAGTGTACTGGGACATTGAGTCGGTTTTGAGACTAGGATTGTTATGAGCATGTTATCTTTGTTTTGAATATTCTTGAAGTGTAGCATAAGTTAAAGAAAAGTGTGTGGTGAATGCATATGCTTTAGCTTAATTGTTGCTATCAACCACAGTCATACGTGTAGTGTGCTTTGAATAGTAGGATCTTAATTTTGTTTCGTCTGTTAAAATTATTTATTTGAGGACGAATAAAGATTTAAGTGTGGGGTGACGGTGATTGGCATATTTTATATGTTTTGACACCTAATTTTTCTGTATTTTTACCGCTCTTTGATTATATTGATATTAAATGTATCTAACTTAGCTTGATTATATAGTTTTGTACTTATTTGTGTGTTAATGAATAATATAGGTACTTTTGAGATAAAATTCAGGAGCAAAGTAACTATTGCAAAGCGTATTTTATACATAAAAATGATTAGCTCATGAGTATTAACATTATGACATAACAATAGGATGGAATAAAACAACAAAATAAACGAAGGGAGGTGAAGACATTACCTTGGAAAAGGATGTACACGTGGAAGGGAAGTTCTTCATGTCACAAAGAAATTGGAATGACTATTATTGGAGGCAAAGAATGGACATTGTAACAATAAGAGTTGAAGCAACGAAATTTAATCCAAGCAACGCGAGCAGTTTTCCTCACGTTTAAGCTCGCGTCGCATTGTCCAACGAGAGAAAGTTCAGGCTTTTCGCGCCGCGACACTCAGGTCTAGTTTCGAGGTTATTTTGTTTTTTATTTGATTTTGGACTTCGGTATTTTATCTAGACTTTTATCTTACACCTATAAATAGTCATTAAACTCTGTTTTTATATAACTTTCGACGAAGGAAAAGCACATAGCCGCCGTAGAGGTCGGATTTCATCTTTCTTCCACCATACTTAGTAATTTTTATGTTTCTTTGGATGATTTGTTGTTTGGCTATCATGTTTATGTGGAGCTAAACTTCACGTTGTGGGGTTCTAGTTCTTTCATGACTAATATTATTTGAATATTGATTTTGATTTCTTGATTTATCGTATTGATTTATTTTTTCAATTCTGCGCTTAATTATTTGATTGTTTGATCACCAATTGAATACTATCTACGAATCTAGAATTGAACTCGACAGTGGGAATTCTAGATTGCATATAGGATTGAGTAGAGCAAGTTCTTCAACCTGGACATCGGGGAATGAATTCGCGGTTAGCATATCCATATGCTAATTGCCTTGCTTGGTTATTATACAGTAATTACGATTGCATTCTTGTTGATTCTAACTCTATACATATATAGGTGTTAGATTAACTCGAATAGGCGAGTAAGAGATCGACAGATTCTTATGAACAATATTAATCATGTCAACCAATAAATCAAGTAATTATTAGTCAATTTAATTTAAGAATACAATAGGACTTTTAAATAGCCCATGACCCTAGATCGTTTTCATCACACTGATAACATAAAATTATGCTCTTCTTTTGTTCAGAGTTAACTATTTGTTTTCCTTTTATTTTAGATAGTTTAGATTAAGATACTTTTGCGTTTAACTATTGGTTAGATAATTTGGATATTTTAATTTAGTCAATAGTTAATAAACAAGTCACTGTGGGTTCGATACTCTATCTTATCACTTTATTACTTGACAACCGCGTATATTTAAGTGTGTGTTTGGTCGCAACACCTTCACTTTCGCGGAGAGTAACCACCTGCCCTCCCCTGGGTCACCCCAATGAATTGCGTTTGCGAGAGGCTTGACGGGTTCATGAAGGGTAAGCCCCCATTCGCTTCACGTTCACGACCCAGCCCGCGCGTTCGTGATCATGAGAAATGGAAAAGCTCAACACTTTAGACACAAGAAACAAGTTTTGCACGAGTTCAAAATGATTTGAAACCTATCCGAAACTCACCCGAGCCCCTCGGTGTAACAACCCTACCGGTCATTTTATGTAATTACACATTGTTTCCCCTTTTTATGATTCACACCTGTGTGTTCATGGTTTTATGACTTGTGGGTTGGTAAGTTTTGTTCCGGGAAGCTTTCGAATTGATTTGGACCCTTTGATTTTTGATCTAGAGCTCAAATTAAAAATATTTACCAAAATTTAACTTTTTGTAAACAAACCCGAAACGGTATTTTGATGGATCTAATAGCTTCCTACCATGATATCAGACTTGGGAGTATGCCTAGAGTTGATATCAGAATTTCGTAGGTTGATTTGTTGATTTACCGAAATTAGGAAATTTGAAGTTGAAATGTTTGGTTGTAGGTTGACTTATAGCTAGAGAGCTCGGAATTTGATTTTGGGACTTGTAATAGGTCCATTATTCTATTTAGAACTTGTCTGTAACACTTGGTATCATCTGGATTTGATTTGATAGGATTCAAATGTTTAGTTGTAATTCTAGAGATTTTTGTATGTTATAACACTTGGTATCATAGCTTTAGATGTTATTTTTGTATTTTGAACGTGCGAGCGAGTTCTTATGATGTTTTATTACTTGTGTTGATGTTTGGTTTGGAGCCCCGAGGGCTCGGATGAGTTTTGGACATATTTCAGAATGGATTGAACTGAAAATGAATAGTTGGTGTTGCTAGTACTCAGTTATCGCAATTTTGAGCACCAGCCTCACAATTACGAAGGTAGCAGTGGGGGCTCAGATGTCGCAATTAAGACTTCCCATTCGTATTTGTTAAGTAAGTAGGATTTTGGCTTGGTTCGCATTTTCTAATTTGCAATATGTCCAGCTTTTCAATTGCATTGATCATTGAGGCTATCAGGGTTCGCAATTGCGAAGGTTCGCAATGCAAACCCTTTGTCACAAATGCGATAAGTACAGCTGGTACAAGGTCCTGGGAGATGGGATTTTCCAACACAGTCTCTCATTTTAGAACACTAGATTCGGTATGAGGCGATTTGGAGAGGGGTTTTTCATCTACAAACTTCGAGGAGGCGAATTTGAGTTTTTCATCAAATACCTGGATATGTACAAAAATCTAAAGAAGTGTAGTAGGAGCACACTACAGCGGTGCCCAGTAAGTATCAAGACTAACCTCGGTGGAGTAGTGACGAAGAACAGTCAAGACACATACTGGTCTAATAAGCTGAACAAGATATAATAATAAACTAGCAAGATAAAGATAACAAAGCAACGCCAATAGCAGGAAGAAATCAAATCACAAACAGTAGAGACGATAAGGGGAAAACACGGATGGTACCGAAAAGTAACCAAGTAAATTAACACCAACATAGCTGGGATATAGGACAAGTAAAAAAATATGCTCAAACAAGAAAAACAATGTTAACTAAACCAATTGCATCATTCCTAATACACATTTCCGACCATCCTAATCCTCGAAATCTCATATCATAAATCTCAATTCCAAAACCCTTAGCACACATGGCACCTTGTGCCTACATATTTCTATCCCACTTTGCACAACAAAATCCACATACTACCCAGAACATAATGTCCGCAACCAATGCAATTAAGATGCCCAAGGAGTCTCATTTATATAACATAAAATAAATTTTTAGTTTCTAAACCAATTAGAAAATCAGCAAGAAAAGAGGAAGTTATTTTTTGAAATCATTTGAATTAAGAAAATACCCTTTTCAAATAAAATACAACATCAAATAAGTTATTGCCTTTAATATAGGATTCAAAACTTAATAGAAATTCCTTTTTAAGTAAGATCAAATCTCAAACGGGTTAAGGAAATTTAATTAAGAAACTAATTGAAATAAAATATAACAATTATTGGAATTTTAATTATATATATATATATATATATATATATATATATATATATATATATATATATATATATACGGCGAGTTCAAATTTAAAAGGTCATACAAAGTAGCGTAATACTAATTCCTTTATTTTAAATCACTATATTGTTGGTAACAAATTTTTTCCTCATATCATTTCCAAAATGCATATATACTTTCAAAACAATGCATGAGAATCAATTAATATTTTTCTAGAATTTCTGTAATTTTAAAAAGAATTCTAACTAATTTATTCCATTATTTTATTGTCTAATTACTTACAT